>JABUQX010024569.1:12500-19361 GCA_015478945.1 Trachelipus rathkii | reverse complement strand
GTTTTTAACGTATTTTCAGCATTTGAACAAACCAATAATAGGTTTCATTGAAATGCAAATATTCAAAAAGCAGAACACAAGAGTAATTTATTAATCAACGTTTAGGTTCTTAACATTGACGTCTTTACTAATGAAAAATTTCTCGCATATATTTGATCTTAATAAACTATATATATATTTATAATATATATATAATAGATATATCTATATATATTATATTTATATATATATATATATATATAATATTATATAATTATAATATATATCTTACTAATATATATAATAATATACTATTATAAAATAGTATATATATAATTATATATTATAATGTATATTATCTATTATATATTATATTATATATCTATACTATATATATATATATATATAATATATATATATATATAATATTATATATATAATATTAGATTTCGTTTCGATATCCATACAGAGCCTTTTAATATATAAGCCTATTATGAGCCTATCCTATTAAGGATTGGATTACCTTTTCCACTTAACGTATATATAATAGTTATCAGCGCATAGAAAATATATAGCCCGCTATATGTTATTTATATATAAATACTACGATCATCAAATATACATATAATTAATGTATATTATATATCTACTATACTATATTATACTATATCTATACATAAATATTAATACGTGGTCACTTATATATAATATGTGTCTCTACTATACTATATTTATATATAATATTATAATTTAAATTATATATTATTTTTAATGTTCTAAACAGTATTTTAGATTAAATAGTATATTATATTTTTATATTTACAAAATTTGTAATTTAATCCATTATATCATCTATATATATAATAAGTACTATCATAATATATATTCATACATATTATATATTATGTTAAAATATTATCTATTTTGGTAATTGTTTAATAATAATAAAATTATACTGACTTTTAAGAATTTTATAGAATACGAGAATTTATTGATATTGAATAATGATATATATATATATATATATCATATATATATATATATATAGTATCTATATCATAATATATATAGTATGTATTATATATATATATATTATATATATATACTATTTATAAGATATTTATCCATTTTATACTATATAGTATATATAAATTTGCTTGAACGCAAAGTAGAATATTTATAGGATAGTCCACCCTAGGCACGTATAAATATTATTTTTATTACTAACTACTCCTCCGATTAAAATTATGAAATATAAAGAAAACACCATTAGCTTTCGTATCAAGACTCGAAAGGCCTCTGTCCGATGGAATGACAAGAATATACAAAATTAAAAAAAAGTAAATTGAATTAAATATTGTTGTAATTTAGCGTTTGTGCCTCACCTACTTTCCCCATCCTATAAGGCTTATCTGACTGAATTAAAGAGTAAATAAGAATTTGCAAATAACTCAAGGCTCAACTTCGCCCGGTTTCATTATTAAAATTATCCAGTATTGTTATTATATATGACCTCGATTACAAATAATTATTTTCTCTGCTTCTCATTACTCTGATTGATGCAGTTCATATGAGAAACCTGTGAAACTTTATATTATATGAGTTATATGGAATTGTGCTAGAGTCTCGATGGGCTGATTAAATGCTCGAATATAGGAGAAAGCCAAAAAAGCACGAATCTAATGAACTTAACTAGTTATCGTCTTTGATAATGCTCCATATTATTGTTTGTTATATATAGGTAGATCATTATTCTCGCCGATGTAAACACAGATGGACAGTCATAGTAGGGAATTTTATAAATGCATGGTCTGATATTAGTATTAATTGTATTTTAAAACCTTTTTTTTCAAAGAAAACTGTTTTATTATAAAGAATATTATTGTCTTAGAAAGATGTTCTTTTAATGATTGATTTTAACATCGTACTAAGGTGAATGGTTGTAAAAGATAATGAAAAAGTGGTGTGAGGAAGGGAGGGATTATCTATTATTAGAATTTTGGTTTGGCTTTTGCGAAATGCTCTGATATTTATGACATATGGAGTTACTATTTTAGTTTGATGAAAGTAGAAAAAAGAAATTCGTAGTTTCTTTGAGAGATTAGGAGGAGAGCAAACTCGAAGGGCTCTAAGATAGAGGGCAGTTAGTGTAGCTAATTTTGTGTTCTATGTCTGTGATGTTTTATTAAAGTGTAATTATTTTACGTGCCAGGGTGACTATCCTAGTATAATAATATATATTATTATATATATATATATATATATATATATATATAATATAAGATATATATATTATACTATATATTACATATATAGTATATATATATATATATATATGCGTCTATGTGTGTGGCTTATTTGTTAAACGAATACTTACTAGTACACCTAATAATAAAGGTATGTACCAAATTTCATCAATCTACGGTCCTTTGCAAGTTTTTTGGGCACAGCCAGATCCCTCAGTGGGTGTAGTGTTACGTTACCTCGGCTGCGACAAGGTTCCCTTATAAGAAAGTTGTATACCAAATTTCAAAATTTCATCCTTTTACGTCAAATTCCAAGGTATTGGGCCTCAGCCACAAGACCCGATGGGCGTAGCGACACGTAACCACTGCTGTACAGGGGTTACCATATAAGAAGGGTGTATACTAGATTTCAACCTTCTACATAAATATCCAAGGTTTTGGGGTTCAGCCCCACACCATATGGGCGTAGTGTTACTTTACCTCGGCTGCGTCGAGATTACCTTATAAGAATTGTATATACCGAATTTCATCCTTCTACGTCAATATCCAAGGTATTGGGGCTCAGCCCCAACACCCAGTAGAATTAGTGGCACCTTACCTCGGTTGCTCCGATGATACTTTATAAGAAGGATGTATGCCAAGTTTCATCTTTCTACGGTTATTTCTTACTTGGAGGGGCCAGCACCCCCCTCTGAGGGTTCACAGCCACGTAACCTCGTCTACGACGAGGTAACTTTATAAAAAGGGTGTATGCCAAGTTTCATCCTTTTACGTCAACTATCCAAGGATTTGGGAGATCAGTCACCTCTATACCACCATACATATAGGGTGTTAGGGTTGTCACTTTACCTCGGCCATGCACCTCCTGATGCTACCTTAGTAAGGAAGGGTGAAATTATACAAAAACTTCATTCCTTCTACTGTGCTCTTAAATAATCACATGGAAATAATTTGGGGCCACCCCTACACCCCTCATGGGCGTAGTGTCACTTTACCTCGGCAGCCCCAATACCTTGTTGGCGTAGTGTCACTTTTCCTCGGCTGCAGCGATGATACCTTATAAGAAGGGTGTATACCAACTTTCATCATTTTACAGTCATTTTCCTACTTGGGAGGGGCCCAGCTTCCTCTCTGGGAGATGCACAGCCATACGTAACACCTCCGATCTAACATATACGAGTTCCCTTATAAAAAGGATATTTTCACAAACCAATGTTTAACATCCTAATCTAATTAATCATTTTCCTACTTGGGTGGGGGCAGCATCGCCAAACTACTGGGGATGGCACTGGTCACCGTTTAACATACGGCCTACGTATGAACGGTTGAACGTCACCCGATTTTATGTCGGCTATAGAATACTAAGTCAGACTATGAAGAGTGCTTCATGGTGAAACTCAGAAACTCAATCCGTTGCTAGGTTTAGGTGTTGGGAGTGTTGCTTTTGCGGTGCCGGTGTAAATTCTAAAATTGAGTTTTTGGTGGGTGCGGTGTAACGTGTGGTTGCACTCTTTCGGTGCGGTGCGGTGCGATGCTTGTGCGGTGACTGAGATGATGATGCAGCTATAGCGCCTGTGTCCAATGCTTTTTATCCATATAAACAGCTATAATGATTTTTTAAAAAAAAAATTTCTTAATTTTTTATATTTGTGTTATTTTTATATTATTTTTTGATTATTATATTATTTATTTATTTATTTATTATATTTTAAAAAACTGATGTCTTACAATTTATATATTAAAATTAATTATTAATTACTTAGATATATATATTGTGATTATTTATTAATTATTTTTCTGTTATTATTTATATATTATTATTTATTAATGATGTTATTATTTATTTATTTATTATTTATTATTTATTATTTATTATTATTTTTATTATATATTTATTTATTTATTTTATTTATTTAGACTTATCTATTATATTATTTATTTATTTATTTATTTATTTATCTTTATTTTATTTTTATTTTTATTTTTTATTTTATTCGTTCTGTTGTACCCTGCGCGCACAATAGAACGACCTCTTTTGGCGGGTCAAAAAATGACCGATTGCCTTTTTTTCATGTGAGCGTATGTACGGATCGTATCATACATACATATGTATCATTACCAGTTACGTGGCTCTATCTCCTTCGTGAAACTCGATACCCTAACTACTAGGGTCTCTCCCTGTGAGTAGTTAGCTGAAATCTTTAAAAAAAAAAAAATAATCATCTTTAATGAAGCTAGATAAGATTCTCCCAAACTGTTTGCTTTAATATGCTCTTTATAAGTATTTAAATTTAGAACTATGGGTGTATCAGATTAAGAAATATTACAGATTATGGGTATTTACTCATGACTAATGAATGTGTACATTTGGAGACCTTCTACAGGATAGACCATCAGGCTTTAAAATTATTTGTATATTTTATTCTTCACAAATCATGTATTGTGACAGATCTTTATAATGTTTAATTGTCCCTATTTAAAAGATCACCTTGATATAGCAAATTAATATTATAACATTTGTCAGATCTTGTAATTATAAACAATTAAACTTATATTCTTGTGATCTCATAAATTTGTATTGTAAGATAGATGTTTTTGTGTTTTCTCGCAATACCCATTCTTACAAAAAACGGTTTTCAAACGTATAATCACTCTAGTATCTTTTATCACATAAAATCTGACGTTCCCGAGCTCTCTTTACTCTTGTAAAATTTGGATTAACATGATGCTCGATGCTAATGAGATGTTGAGTTCACGGATTGGTGAGTGCTCTATCATTACCACATGCATTTGACTTCATATAATGGAAAACTGACATCCGATGCCTTCTTATGCGAAAATCAGATTAAAATTTATTATATTGTGTCAGGTCAGATGTCCAGGGTTATAGTACAACTTACAGGGGATCAACATTCTAATTTTTCATATTGTGGTTTAAAAATGAGTTAACCCTTCCTTTGTTTAAAGGATGACATGCGATGGGTTTCGTAGGAGCCTATCTATAACCTTTATATGCTGTTGGTAGTCATTCGATGCATATCACCTAAGTTCTGTAGTGCGTATGATCTTAGTCATAACAACAGTAATGTGCAACTTCACTTTTTAAAGTTATCCTTGACATTAGTCCATTTTCTAAACATTATTATTTTAAACTTGTTGGGTATTTAATATGACGTTAATGTAATTTAATATAATTTAGTTAATAGATAATCCAAATGATTTAATTTAATTTTATTATTCCATTTAAAATTTTCAAATATGATCTTTCCTAAATTCAACATTTGAAATTATTGCTGTAATCTTAAAAATTGAGACTTGTTTTTAACGGTATTTCAGATTTGAAAATAATGTGTTGTCATTGATAATAGTCCATGTGCAATTTTCTACAAAACAATAATGATCATGAAAATTGTTGGGTATTTAAACTATTGAGAATAGTTTTTATAGAAGATGTCTTAAATTGACGTTTTTTAATGAAATTTCAATATTTGTTTTTTATTAACCAAATATTTCAAATTAGTTCTGAAAACCTGTTTTAATTAAAAAAAAATTTAACTTGAACTTTAACTGTGAAATAACATTTTCCATTTTGGTTAAAATTTAACATTAAAAAAGTGTCACCATTTTAATATAATTTAGTTAATAGCTCATCCAAATGATTATAGAAGCTCTTAAAAGTACGAATATTTCTCTAAAATTTCAACATTTTAATTTGAAATTGATATATTGTATAAATCTTAAAATTGTATAGTTCCATTTTAACCTTGGCTTATTTTTCTAAGCAACATTTTCAATTGAAAATAATATATCATGGTTTTTATATCAATTTGAAATTCTAGAGTTTCAAAAAGCAGAAAAGAGCAAATTTTAAAATTATACATAATAAGATTTAATACTTTTGCTGCATAAATTTGATTCAGCGTATGTTTTACAGATGAAATTCAATATTTGTTTTTTATATACCAAGTGTGAAAACCTGTTTTATATGACAGTTTTGCTTTTAATAAAAAAATTACCTTCTAAAATTACGCCTTTTGCTTAAATTTTACATTACAAAATTTAAACTCTTATTAAAGTACGATTTTTCCTTAAATTTCAACATTTGCAATTATTTGTTTAGTTGGTAAACTTAAAATTGAGTTTAACCTCTGGTTGCTTGTAATTTGGTTATTTCAGCATTTGGAAAATAGATAAAGTGGCTGTTTTTTCAAAATGTTGTGAAAGATAAAATAAATTTCACAAGGCAGAAAAGAGAATTTATTAAATAGCTTTTAAAGGGGGATGCCTCTTAAATAGAACCGTTTTTTAATGTAATTTCAATATGTTGTTTTACTATATCCAATATTTCAATTAGTGTTGAGAACCGTTTAATAAAAAAATTTAACTTCTAAAATTACGCTTTCTTCTTAAATTATTCACATTTTTAAATTGGAGGTGGTTAACTTTCACTCGAAGCTCTTAAAAGTAACGATTTTTCCTAAATTTCAACATTTGAACATTGAATGTTTATTGTATTTTATGGGTAAATCTTAAAAATTGCTGACCGCGAGTGCTTTAACGGTATTTTCGAGCATTTAAAAAATTAATGTGTGTTCATTGAAATGCGGAATTTCAAAAAGCAGAAAATTGTATTTAT
>JABUQX010024569.1:0-7500 GCA_015478945.1 Trachelipus rathkii | reverse complement strand
ATTTCAGCTCTTGTTGATGGAGCAACCTCTTCCTCCTTTCTTATTAATTGTGGTGTTCCTCAGGGTTCCTTTATCTCAACTTTATTCTCTTTTCATCAACGATCTTCTTAACTGCACTTCTAACTCTGTTCACTCTTATGCGACGACTCAACTCTCCATTCTTCCACTCATTTCAATTGTTCTCCCTCGTTTGTATCTAGAGTTGCCTCTCTTCTTCAGCTTTCCGAATCAATTCTTGCAGATTTGGTCGGGATTTCTCAGTGGGGTAACCGTAATCTTGTGAAGTTCAACTCTTTGAAAACTCAACTTCCATATCTCTCTCTCTCTCTCTCTCTCTCTCTCTCTCTCTCTCTCTCTCTCTCTCTCTCTCTCTCTCTCTCTCTCCCTCTCTCTCTCTCTCTCTCTCTCTCTCTCTCTCTCTCTCTCTCTCTAAAACACCTTCCAACTTTCCTCTATCCCCTTTGACCGCTCTAATGTCTTACCCGTAAACAATATAAACATTCTTGAACTAAACATAAATAGTGAATTGTCTTGGAGACCCCATCACATCGGTTGCTAAAATGGCCTCAAAAAGCTGGTAATTCTGTTCAGATTGCGCGTTTTTGTTCTGCTCAGATACTCAGTTATATAAGGTCTTATTCACCCCTGGGAATACTGGGATCATATTTAGGGTGGATTCGGTTCCACCCTCCTTTTGGATGAGTTTAAGCTAGGCTAGGCTTATAAACTATCCCATTCTTTCTGACTCCCTTGACCCTCTTTCTCTGCGTCGTAAAGTTAGTGCCCTATCTCTTTTCTATAGGTATTACAATGGCAGGTGCTCGAGAGAAATGACCTCTCGCATTCCTCCACCACTGCGTCGCCCTCGTAACACAAGAGGTGCCTTGTTTTCTCATGAAAATTGTGTGAATATTGGAGACTCAAGGATCACTCGTTGTGGTACCTCCTTCTTTCCAGCCACATCTGTTTTGTGGAACTCCTTGCCTTCTTCTATTTTCCCTGCAATATTCAATTTTCCTCTAATTAAATCCCACGTCTGCGCCCACCTGAGGGAATTGCGTTAGGCAGGGGACAGGGTGGGTTTAGTTTCCATTTATTTTAATTTTTGTTTTTCTTTTTGTAATTTTTTTAATTTATTTATTTATGTTTTGCCCCCTCCTTTTGAAAAGGGCCCTGCCCGTGAGTGGTGGTATCATGTAAAAAAAAAATATATTCTTGGAATTATGATAGTTAGGTAAGGTTATGATAAATTTTTGTTAAATATTACTATGTTAATGTAAAAAACTTTGTTACGTTAGCAAATATTCGTTGGTCTGTATGATAATTAGACAAGTTTATGATAAAATTTTGTTAAATATTACCATGTTAATGTAAAATTAACACTGATATGTTAGAGATATGCTTGACAAAGTGTGAATAGGTTACGTTTTTGTATGTTATGTTAGTTACTTTACTGTTGTTAAGTATGGAACTTTGTTAATGTTGGCAGTTTATTCTTGCTTAAGGTGTGTTAGGTTTGTATATATAGGTGATGCTGTGTTAGCTTTATTAATGTGAAAATTTTGTTACATTAACATATTTTCGTTGATCAGTGTATAAAGAATTTGTTTTTTATGTTATGTTTATCCAAAATGATACTCGAAATGTGACTTGAAACAATATATCAATAGATCAATAGATCATGGTAAGGTGGGTGGAAGGAGGGTAGGGGAGGGTGGTTTGATTTACTGATTTACTGCTTTAGGGTATGTAAAAACGCAATTTTTTACGTTATAAACATAAAAAGAATAAAAGTTTTGTGCTATGTTATACAAGATATGACTTGAATCAGTAGATCAATAGATCAATAGATCAATAGATCACGGATGGGGATGGGGAGGGGCAAGGTGGGTTGTTTGATTTACTGATTTACTGTTTTAAGGTATGTAAAAAAATGTAATTTCTTTACGTTATAAACATAAAAAGAATAAATGTTTTTTGTTATGCTATACAAAATATGACTTGAATCAATAGATCAATAGATCACGGGTGGGGTGGGAAGGGTAGTTTGGGTGGTTTGATTTACTGATTACTGCTTTAGGGTGTGTAAATACCATTTTTACGTTATAAACTTAAAAAGCATAAAAATTTTAGTAAAAACAAAATGTTTTAAACAAATAAAACAAAAAAATAAATAAAAATTTGAAAAATAAAAAATAAAATTTAAAAATAATTAATATTTGAAAATAGTTAGATCAACTCAAGCATCGTGCTCTTCACTCTGATGTTCTTTTATCCTTCTTCTCTGTATATCAAATTTAAATGTCTTCTATGTCAATTTTCGTACGTCAGCTCCAACACATGTAGTGACTCGTAACTTCGTGTTTGACGAAGTTACCTCATAAGAAATGTATATGCCGAGTTTCATCTTTCTAAGCAATTTCCAAGGATTTGGGGCTGAGCCCCAACACCATGAGCATAGCCGTACTTTACTCGGGAGTTTATCGAGTTACATAAGAAGGATTGTGTACCAAGTTTCATCGTTCTGGTCATTTCCTACTTGGAATGACACCCTCTGGGGTGTCTTATTAACTAGCTCAGTGAGGATACCTTATGAAGCATGTATACCAAGTTTCGTACTTCTACGTCAATATTCAATGTTTTGGGGTCATCATCCCCTATGGTTGGTGCACGCTCACGTAACCTCGTATACGACGAGGATACATATGAAAGGTGTATGCACAGTTCATGCTTCTGTAATATCTGACATTTGGGTGGCGTCCACGGTTGCATGGTCACATAAGCCTCGTCTACGACGGTTACGTCACCCCTAAACGGGGTTTCAAGTTTGAGAGAGATACCATATAGCAAATTCCAACCAGTGCGTGGTGCGGTGCGGTGTGGTGCGGGTATGCTGCGGGGCAGTCTCAACGCTTTGAACAACAATTACACATATATAATTAACAAGTAATATAAAAAATAATAATAAAAAAAATAACCTAGACAATGATACCTTAAATATTTCGATCGACCCTTATTTTGGGGTGTGTGTGCATGCTCGCGTGCGTAAAAATCGATTCCCTACGGGAATCGATTTCGACTCAAAATCGATACCCTGCGGGTAGTGATTTTTCGACGCAGCGCTCAAAGTCAAATTTACTTTCACTTTTAATGTGCCTGCCACAGATTTCAACTTTCTACGAACATTTCCTAGTTTTGGGGGCCAGCACCCCCCTCAGGGAGGCCCACGGACAAGTAACCTTGTCTACGACGAGGTTACGTCACCATATAGCGCGCCTCCAAATTTTAGGACGGTATGATAAACCATGTGTGTATGTGTATGTGTGTGTATGTGTGTGTATGCTCGTTTGCGCAAAAAATTGATTCCCTAAGATCGACACCCTGCGGGTATCGATTTTTCGACTCGCTCAAGGTCAAATTTACTTTAACTTTTAGGGTGCGTGAGGTATGATCTACAACTGCTGGGTATTGTAAAATCATTATAATCCTATTCTTTTCTGAGTAGCTTCAACCTTCAACCTCCTACTTCCATGAATATTATCTTTGAATCTATTACACCAGTTTTCCAACTTCCAAGTAGTGGGGGGAAAGGTTCGTTGAACCCCAAGGTCACGACGGTCTCTGAGCATCCTTATCTGTCGGCGCGTTTGATCACTGATAAAGGCGCGTTTGTTATTTTATTTCGGTGTAATTTTCATTTTTATTTATTTAAATAAAAAATAAATAAATATATAAATAAATAAATAATAAATAAATAATAATAAATATATATATATATATATATATATATATATATATATATATATATATATATATATATATATATATATATATATATATATATATATATATATATATATATATATATATATATATATATATATATATATATATATATATATATATATATATATAGTTTCAAAATCAAAATAGCTTAGGACGCCAATAGTAATAATATGATTACAATGCCTTAATTAAAAGAGACTAGTGGATTTCTTTTGAATAGAAGAAAATTAAGTTCTTAGATATTTATCATAAATTTATTAAATAATGGTAGCAAAAGCTTTCGACCTGAATTCTAGGCCCTCCTTCAGCTGCTGTTATACATCAACTAAATTAAATAATAATGAAAATATAAAATAAAAATATAAAATTATGAAAATTAATTTACAAAAGTTTGGTTTTAAGTTTTTTGAAAAAAGGTGAGGAGTGCAGAATGTTGTTTATGATGGGATCTATGTGTGAGTCTTTTCTTTGTATATTGTAATTGTTAGAATTTGTTATGCAATAGGATTCAGAAAGTTTTCTAAGTTGTAGATTGTCAATGTGA
The DNA here is from genome assembly GCA_015478945.1 of Trachelipus rathkii. Taxonomy (NCBI): domain Eukaryota; kingdom Metazoa; phylum Arthropoda; class Malacostraca; order Isopoda; family Trachelipodidae; genus Trachelipus; species Trachelipus rathkii. The sequence continues at coordinate 3,170 of JABUQX010024569.1, read as the reverse complement.
ATAATGGGTGTCATGTGGTTAATGTTTATGTTATGATTATGTGTGGATCTATGAAGGGTAAGGGCAGAATTAGGGTTATCTTGGAGAAGGTCATATTTATGTTGATAATTGCGTCGGGGAAAATCATGTGTTTCTCCAATGTATAGGTTGTTACAGTTGGCACAGGGAATTTTGTATACACATTGGGAAGTAAAGGAATCAGAATGAGTACGAGGTTTGAAGATGTTTTTGAAAGGAAGTACATTGGAGGAAGAAACAAGGATAGATTTGGGTAGGAATTTTTTACACATGTTGTGAGATGTGGTGGGTAGAGGGAGATATGAAGTGTGTGTGTTGTCTTGTCTTCTTGGATTAGTGTAAAAAGTGTTCTTTGCTTTACGGAGGGCATTATTAATGATGTGGTGTGGATAAGATAATTTACGAAAAGTTGAAGAAATTAAGTTAAATTCGGATTGCAAATGGAGGGGGGAACAAATCCTGAGTGCTCTAAGGAAAAGAGAAGATAAAGTGCCAATTTTAGTGTTTAGAGAGTGGGAAGAGAACCAGTGAATATAATTAGGGTTGGCAGTAGGTTTTCTGTAGATAGAGAATTGTATGTGATTATGAGGGGACCAGGTCAAGAGAGCATCTAAAAAAGGAAGGGAGTTGTTGTTGGCAAGCTCAAAGGTAAATTTAATGTTAGGGTGGATGTTGTTGATATGATTGAGAATATCGTTTGGATTGGTGTTAACAGGAATGGCTGCAAAAATGTCGTCAACATATCGGAACCAAGAGGAAATATTTAGAAGAGGATGAGGAAGAATATGATAGATTTCCAAGAGTTCCATAAAGATGTTTGCAAGAATGGGAGAGAGGGGAGATCCCATGCTTAAACCATTGTTTTGTTTATAGTAAGTGTTGTTAAACTGGAAATAGTTGTGCTCAAGGGTAAGGAGAATAAGCTGTTTAATGAGAGGGAAGGGATGAGAAAGGTTAATGTTGTTTTCAGAAATGAAAATATATATATCAGGGGCGTAGCAGAAAACAAACTACAAACATATATATATATATATATATATATATATATATATATATATATATATATATATATATATATATATATATATATATATATATATATATATATATATATATATATATATATATAAGATATATGAAGCTCTTATTCAGAAAAAAATCATAGACAAACAACTGGACACTCAAAGTAAGAAAAATGTGAAGGAAAATAGAAAAACTTGTCACCAATAATTGAAACTATACAGTTATGGCTTGCAAGATCTTGCATTAAGGGCTAAAGGGACTCTGGACATATATTGGATTATCAACTCCAGCTAGAAAATGGAAATTTTTGAAGCCTTGCAGGTTTCAGAGCAAATGGAGGTATTGAGTTTGAAGAACGACTTGCTTCTATCGTCCAAAAAATCAATGTATACAGGTCCGATGATACTTGAAGATAAAATCTAGCACAGTCATTTAGTCGCTTATACAAGGAAAATATTCGAAGAAGTTAATAAAACAATTTTTTTCAGCTTTGGCTGATGAAACAACGGATATTTTCCAAACAGAACAGTTTTCACATTGTGTAGGTACGCGATTGGTGGTGATGGAGGTGATACTCCTTTTACTTAAGAGAGGATTTTTTATCATTTGTTCCGGTTTATGATATCTCAGGGAAAGCATTGGCAAATGTAATTTTGGAGACTCGGCTATCTTGGTTTAAAACTCGAAAATTTAAGAGGCCAAGGATATGATGGAGCCTCTTCCATGAGAGACGAATCTCTGAAATAAGCACTTTTTTTCGATCGAGTATCCGAAAGCGCTATGCACACATTGTGTAGCACATTGTTTAAATATATGTCTTTCAGACTCCTTTAAAATTCAGGTAATTCGAAACGTCTTAGGATTCATCTCTGAAATATGCACTTTTTTCGATCGAGTCCGAAGCGCACAAAACTTCTGGAAGATAAAATAAAAGTTTTCTAGTAACCAAAATAACAAGAGGATCAAAAAGATGTGCGAGACCAGATGGTGTGAACGGCATGAAGCGGTTTTCCTTTTTAAAGAGACTCTTGAGCCAATACTTGCGTCATTGGAAGAAATAAAAGAATGGCCTGCTACTTCGTTGTTAAATTCAATCAGTAATTTGAATTTTATAATAACATTATTCGTTTTAAGTAAATTTCTTGGAATAGCCTACACCTTGTCAAAACAGTTACAGAGTGTCCATTTGGACATTGTCAGTGCAATAAACTTAGTGAAAGACATTATTCAACTTCTCGAAAAGATAGACAAAATGCAGACACAAAGTTTAAAACCATATTCATACAAGCTAAAATTTATGCGACAGCTTAGGTATTGAAATAACAATTCCAATAACTACGAAGTTCAAACATCGTTGTAAATGTGCTGCATCAGATCCCGAATCAACGTACCACATCTCAGTTTTATTCTTTGTAATGATCTGATTTGTTATTTGATCAATTCTCTGCGCAAACCATATCATTTCTTCATTATATTTTACCAGAAAAGTGCAATGTACCTTATAAGCATATTGAAAAAAGCATTCTCTTTTATAAAGACGACCTTTCAGACCCTCACGAGGATACACTAAAAGGAGAGTGGTATGGCAGCGTAAATGCCTGATAGAAAATGAAAAACCAAAAACTGCGTCTGTTCTTTAGCTAAGTGTGACAAGGGAGGTTTTCTTTGATACCACTGTCTGATATCTTAGAAGTATGGCTGTATTCACCGGAGCAGTGAAAGAACCTTTCGACATTAAGGCGGCTGGCCTGTTTATAGACAGTGTTGGTGAGGATCGCATTACAGGTCTTGCTTTACTGTCAATTCATCGAGATCTCAGCACAGAAGTCAGCAATGAAAATATTTTGAATCACCTCAGTCAAAAAGCAAGGAAACTGAAATTGACCTTATAAAACGATGGTAAGTTCTTATGAGAATTATATATATATATATATATATATATATATATATATATATATATATATACAGGGTGTACAAATAAAGATTTTCATATATATATGTATTTTCTTTATATATATATATATATATATATATATATATAACTGCTATATATATATATATATATTTATATATATATATATATATATATATATATATATATATATATATATATATATATATATATATAT
>JABUQX010024568.1:37500-48567 GCA_015478945.1 Trachelipus rathkii | reverse complement strand
TTCACGGAAGGTGAAATGGTAGTAGCAAAGGGGTCCCATCTTTTCTAAATCCTGAAGCAGATTCGCACGAACGGTTTAGACGACCTCTGTCCAGCAGGGAGCGTAGCGGACCTCTGTCCCAACCATTATCATTACGAGACATCTGTAGATCTAATTGATTTACTTGATATGTGAGGGCCTCCAACTTCTGGAACATCTCACTTAGTCGATTGTTTATTTTGGCCAAATCATTGTGTGAAATGTGGTCTTCTTTCCTAGGTTGGGGATCACTTGCCCTGGTAGGGATGAATGGAGTCACAGCATTGACCGAATAATCTGGATAGAATTTTGACTTATGACGTTGGGATTCCATGAACACATCAGCTGCTCCGGCCAATTTATGAATATCCGCATCCCTTTCAATACCGTTAATAACGGTACCAGATCCTCAGGTTCAGAACAGCGAAGACCCAAGAAAAACATCTGTTTCATAAGGGTTTTCATCTTTGATTTGTAAGAAGAAGCCATGATAAACTGCGATTCCTAATGATGGCTTTTAATTCTGTAAGATGATTGCTGTGCTTTTACCAGGTTTTTAACTCCTGCCGAAATAAATTTTCAGCTTTCTCTTTATCCGATGGAGCATAATTTTCAGTTACAAGGCGAACCAATTCCTTCATATGTTCCGGTCGTGAGTAGGATAGCTTATCTTCGAAGTCCTATAAGCCCGAACGCGGTAAGAGAGGCAACCCTGAGAAGATTGAACCTTTTTTCGATATTAGCCCGTAACAAAATATAGGCTAAAATAGAAATTCCACTCTATCTAACCACTTTCCCACATCCGCCGGTGTTTCCAAACCGAAGGAATATCCTGCACAGAGCCAGATACTTTTCCTAGTTTCTTGCCGATTGTGGTTCAGGGTGATGAGGGAGCTGAGAACGAGTCACTCGTCAACCGATGACGTTATTGAGAGTATGTGACAGTCGTTCGCCATTAGATTTTCATTATAGGTCCAATTCCATTTCATTTATATCATTCTACATGATGTATAGAAATTCCAGGACTGCTGCGATTATTTAAAATTTTGAGCACCAGACCTGCTTCTAGTCGAAGTCATTATTGTAATTCACAATTTTTTTTTTTTTTTTTTTTTTTTTTTTTTTTTTTTTTTTACACGTGTCTTAATTGTACAATTCACTTAAAAACTTTATTTCACTGTTTTATTAGTTATTTTGTAGTAAAAGCACTTGACTCACTTTAAATACACAATTACCCAAGTAGGCCTAATTTTGTAAAATTGTAAAAAACATAAAATAAATTTTTTTTTTTAAACCCAATTTATTTATAAAAAATAGGCCTGTTGCCATGAAAATAGTTGTAGCTTACTTATATAGGCCCTAAGAGAAGACAGATAGTTCAGTAGGCTAAGCTCTTAAACTAGTACTAGGCCCTAGTTTTAACTTAAAAACTTTTTCTTTCTTTTTTAGTTTTTTCACTTTTAATCTGTAGATTTTTTTTCTCTGCTTTATTATTTGATGAAGTGCACTAAAAAACTTATAGTCTTGTTATTTTTATTGTTGAACGCATTTACGTGCGTGAGTAGCCTAGGGCCTTACTGCTTATTTTTCCAAAGTTATTTATTTCAGCAAATTTTATTTTATTTAATTTTTTTTTTTTTTTTTTTTATTTTTTTTTTTATAATATATATAGTCTAGTATCAAAATGCCGTAATTTATATTTATTTCTTTATTAATTAATCGTAAGTCACTGGGGTCACCAACTTGGAAGGACTTATTCTGGGGTCTAAGCCTTCCTAAAACGAAAAGTCATAGATATTTCTTTTCTTTAAACTTTATTCTTTATTTATTTTCTTCTTATTTTTATGTCACGTGTATTAATGTTGAAACCGATAATTTCGGTTCAGTTTTTTATTTAGTGAATCAATTTATTTACAAAGTTTAGTAGAAGCGTTTTATAAAGCGTCGAGTGCGCAAAACGCAATTATTTTCGTTTATATTCTACCTGCCAGATTGCGGGCTAGAAAATAATTAACAACAAAACCCATTGACATGGAGTAAGTTTTGAGGGGCAATTGGCCCCAAACCCGTTAAGCAACTTACAATTTATGGCCGTTTCGCGCCATATATTCGTAATTATTACGAAGTATTTCACATCAAATATACAAAAGTATTTTATAAACAAAAACATTAAAATGTTAATTTGTTGCAAACTTATATATATTATAATAAAAACCAAAGAAAAATATGTTATAAAAATAAAAACTATACATTTTTAAGCTGTAGTTAAACTTTGCAGTTTCTCTCATATAAAAATATTTCCTTGTTTTTAATTTAAACTTGTTCTAGCATACACTTACGTTGCATTTAGCAGGATGATTTGTCTACTCAAAAAAGTTTTCTGGACAAACAGTATACAAAATAGCCACACAAACCCCAAAAACGCCACCAAAAACCAAGCAGGTTGGGTTTTTTTTATGAAAAACCCGGGTTTTTGCCCACCCTGAAGTGAAACTCTCTCTTTCTCCCCATATTTCGTCTTCGTTCCTCCTCCCCGCGGTCTAAATGTCATGTATAAAAATTCAAATCCGAGTCCGAAAAATAAGGCGTTTGTAGACTTTTCGTCTTCTTTTTCTGAGTCCGATTTTCCGAGGCACTTTTCTTGCTTTCTTGACAGCCTTTCCAGGTGATTCTTCCTTCTCAAGGATAAGTGAAACAGGAGAGAAATGTTTTCTCGTTGAATGAATTTTATTTACAATTAATAAAATTAATATTTAATAGGGGTTGACACGAAAAAAATCAAATGATTTAATCAATTGACTTTTTATTTTTATACATACTTTTTGATGTGTTTTCACTTTTCACTCAATATATCACAGTAATATTTTTACTATGTATAACTATTATACTAATATATATAATATATATATATATTATATATATATATATATATATATACTATATATATATATACTATATATATATATATAATATATTATATATATATATATATATATATGGGCTGTCGTCAGGGGGGCCAGCCCTGCCCCCCCTAGAAGTGTTTACTATTATAGAGTCTACCTCGCGAATTTTTTTGATCCAACGTCCGGTTCCGGGTGGCCGTTAAGTACGTTTTACGGCGTATATAGTACTAGTATATACATAATAATATATATACTATATATATCATATATATATATATATATATATATATATATATATATCATATTATATTATATATATATATATATACTATATAAAATTAATTATAATATTATATATATATATATATATAATATCAATATATATATATATATATATATATTATATATATATACTAATATATAATATATATATAATATATAATATAATATATATACTATATATATATATATATATAAACATACACTCAAATGCTGACGTCAGAGTATACGTCACTTACGCAAACTCTCACGTCAGAAATATGACGCCATGGCAGTTTCCAAACCTTATACGGTACATACGAAACGAAGTTTCCGTTTAAATCTACCATTAATACCGCTTCTTGAGTTAAATAGAATGAAAAATCCTCTTTGGCATATTAAACTTAAACATTTCTAAATTTAAGATTAAGGATTAACAATTTAGTTAACAGATTAACCTTAGCATCAAAACCTACGTAATGTCCTGTTAGTATAGGATACTTTCATTACATTTTATAAATATCTGAATTTGGAAAAGTAAAATACACAATACTCGGCAATAGGTAATATTTAATGAAATGTGTCTTCCGCTAATATGCCTCTAATCCTTTCTCTCGCTATTGGATCACTCTGACTCCTTCCTTCCCTCCTCACCTAAATCAGACCCAAAATGTCCCATCATTTCAAACGCGCCTGAAGTAATCCACGCATTTTGTTTAACTGTATTTTATAGAAAACAAGAAAAATGATTAAAAATTATCCAGAAATAAAAAAAAAATACCGTTGATTCGATATATCGAAATGATATAATCGGACATATGCGCTGAAAAATTTATGAAGAAAACAATAATGCGTAAATATCAATATCAGATATATTAGCTCCTCTTTCGGCATCCCTATCGTGGATTCGTTGTTCTACCATTGGGGTTGTTAGATGTGCAAAATAAATATATTTTCAACATTGTATATTGGTATATATCTCTATTTTTTTTTTTTTTTATTGATTTACTATTTTTTTATTTCGTAATAGTAGAGGAGAAGGGCGTCACCCCGATTTATTTGAAAATCACAGGCGAATATATTCTAAAAAATAATAATAAATGAAGAATTAGCTGGAAAACGAAAAATCGTTTGTACAGATAGGGACCTGCTTATGTTTTACAACTCCGTCAGTTTTGAATTTTTTTTTTTTTTTCAATATATTGCTAGTATTATATATATATTTTGATTGACTAATAATTGAAATGAATTTAAGTGGTGATGAACATGATTTAAAAGTTCTACAATTTAAATAAATTATTTAAAATTTTTTATATTAAATTTGTTAATTATCTTTGAGTATTTGGTCGACTCCAAGTTCACGTACATAGTATTATTAAAATTATAAAAACAATAATTCAATACAAAAATGTTTCTAAAAATTATTTGAAGTTTTTTTTTACGGATTTTTGTGTGTGTATTTTACGCATATATTTGAAAGAAAAAATATAAAAAATAACGTTGCGAAAATTTTAAACGGCTAATTTTGGCGTTTGTTTCGATTTTTTATATATCGATTGCATGGAATGATTTTTCCATAATTCGAGTAATTTTGCGAACGATGTATCAAACCCAATTCCGAATTTTGGTTCTGCCCCCGAGTAACTCGACGTAAAATCAACCAAGTAAAATCTTTAACATTTCTCAATACAAGTAATGTAATAAATAAATAATAATAAAATGGATTAATTTTAAAGTCCTTTTTAAAATATTTTCTTATAATAACACTACGCAATAAAGATACAATAATAATAAAGATACAATAATACATATAAAGATATATATATATTATATATATTATATATCATATATATATACTATATATATATACTATAATATATTATAATATCATATATATAATATATACTATTTCATAGCCTTTATTTATTAGGATATAAACCTCAATTTATTGCGAATAGTGCTTAAAATTTTTTCAAGTATAATGAAACAAGGGTGCGTGAGTCGGATTAAAGATCGACTCGTGCGAAGTTTCGGAGCGATGAGTCACAATAATATATATATATATATTATATATAATATATTATATATATACTATATATATATATATATATACTATATACTATATATTATATATATATAGTATATATGTTTTTTGAGGGGCTCGAGCCGACGGGGAACAGATGGGGGAGCGTTTCCATACCCCGATAGGGGGGGGAGAGAAACGCCCAGCGACACCAAAATACCAAGAGCGGGGGGTTCCGGAGATCCTCCCCGGAGGGGGGGAAATATCCTACCCTTATCGTTCCCGGAAGGCTGGAGAGACCCCGACTCCGCTATCGGGGCTGTCTTACCCTGGGGTACATCACGCATTAGTTTAAAAAAAATTATTTTTTTTTTAAAGAAAAAACTAAAAAGGTACCCCAAGGTAGACCGCCCCCGATGCAGAGTTCGCGGTCTCTCGGCCTTCCAGGAAACGACGGGGTAGGACTATTTACCCCCCTCCGGGAGGTCTCCGGAACCCCCGCTCTTTGGTATTTGGGTGTCGCGGGGGTTCCTCCGCCCCTCCCTTACGGGGTATGGAAAACGTCCCCCCATCTGTTCCCCATCGGCTCGAGCCCCCTAATGGGCTGTGATATATATATATATATATATATAGTATATATGTATACTATATATAGTATATATGTATATTATTATCATATATATATATATATAATATATACCCGCTACTGGGCTGTGATATATATATTATATATAAATTTCTTAAAAATATATATATATTATATATATATATATATATATATATGATATCATATATACATAATATATATATAATATAATATACTTATAATAAACATATAATATATAATACCTTATATATATAACATATATATATATTTGTATATTGGCTATCATTAATTCGTACTTTTGTTGGACTGATTGTATTTAATGCAGAAGTGGAGATATGCTGTAGAAAGTTTGTTTACATCATCTTGGAGAATATTTTCGTACATCTATGCCTGAGTAATATCGAGTCATGCGAATAATTAGAGTTACGATAAAACATTCGATATATCAACAAGATTTCTGATGATCGATGTATCGATAATCTGAACCGCATTTCAACAGTGATTCATTATCCCTACACGAAGCGGAAAAAAAAAGCTGAATTGTTATGATTTTCAGAGCGTTTCACAGAATATTTTAGGGAAAATCATTAACTCAAAATAAACTCAAATGCGTAAAAAACTCTGCAAATACATTTTTAAAACTAATATTTTTGTAAATGAAATGTTATAATAAATTTTTAACCATATATACTATGTACGCGTGAATCGAACTGAGTCACCTAATACTATACAATACCAATTATTTATTTTCAAAAAATGAAAACTCACTATTCCACGAGATAAATGAATATAGCCGTACACTACTATACTGAACCTTATACTAACTATCACCGTTATCACTCCACTATATAGTACTAACTATACCTACTATATAAACATACTTATATCATATATACTATTATATATATAATATATTATATATAATATATACTATATATATGTTTTTAGTGTACAGTCGTTTTATGACTTTAAAACTCAACGAAATACCCTAGGTTAGGACCGCAGTAGTGATATCAGTTGTCTAGGTCTCTCAGCCTCTTAAGAACAACGGAGATGAAGGGGGCACTCTCACTCCTCCCTCTGTCCCCCAGTTGGCTGAGCCTACCCAAAAAAACATCATAGTACTCTTCCTACAAAAATCTATTAATTTAAGAGAATTTTTTTATTCACTTTTTTTATTTATGCCTTACTTACAATATTACATAACACAAACATAAAAGCAACAAACTTAACTATTAGATCTCATTTAATGCACACAGTGATTGTCTGGGTATCCGAAAATATTCCTCATTTTTAAAACAAAATATTTCATAAAATATATTCTTTTTAAAAACAAGATTATTACAACATATTTTGCAACTTATGAATCATGTCTGTTACGCACGTAATTCAATTATCTAGTAAATTATCATAATATATACAAGCAGAGCCACATGTATTATGGTTTATCCTGTTCTATTAAATGTTCGCGAATCACGTTCGACTAGTTTTCTGAAAATATTTTCCTAACGTTCAAAATAAAATTTGCTAAGATTTAGAACAAGTTATAAGGTTAAGTTAACGTTTTTTAAGAAAATTCTGTAGTGGGGCATAGCTTACTGGCTCATAATATCTCCCCAAGAAGCTTGCCGACTGAAGAATTTTTCTTAAAAAAACTTAATTTAAGCTTAACTTTTCTGAACTTGAAATTTTTTTGAACTTAGAAAAAGTTTTTCAGAAAATGATAACTGATTCAAATATAGAACTTTCCCCATATATATATTAAAAAAACAAAAAAAAAAACAAAACCTGCAACAGAGCTCAATAAAAATCATAACAGGTACCTAAATATATTTTTGAGTCGATGGTCCGTCACCACTAAAATTCATTGTTAGTATCATATACTAGCAACTATAAAAAAAAAAAAAAAAAAAAAAGTCAAAACTAACAGAGTTGTAAAACATAACAGGACCCCCCCAAAAAATTTAAAAATTGCAGGAAAGATACTCTAAAAAAAAATAACAATAACAAAGAATGAGCTAAAAAATGATGTTTAAGTCTAAAAAATCTCTCAAAGTTCTAAAATCTTTCCCATAGCGCTTTCTTATTTAAAAAAAATTAGTGGAGCCCTCTTGCTCGATTAGAGGACGCATCCTACGTTCAGCGTTATGATAGAAATTGTTAAGTATACATGTTTTCTCTGTAGCATACCTAACAACAAACCTATCCATGACCTGAACTTAGCAGGGCTGAAATGAGACCTAACCTTGATGGATCCCAAAAATGAAAAGTCCATGAGAGTTTTAACAACTTTAGAGGCTTGTAACTTTTTCCTATTCATTTCATTATTATTTTTTCTACAGTGATAAACCCTGTCGCATTTTCATAAATACTGGGGTTAATAAGTTAAGTAATCCCTCTGCCTCTACCATTACCCATTATTTCTTTAATTTATAATTAGTATTAGTTTACATTTCTGCTCACGAGTCCTCCCAAGCCTGATGGCCTACATCATGCTCCAGCAGAGAAGTTATGGATCAAGACTGGTTTCACTGAGGTGGGAAAGCGTAAAAAGAAATAGCTTACCTGAGGAAGGGGATATTAGGATTAGGAATAAATAAATATTGACCTTTAACTGACCACTTGGAGGGTACCTACTATCATTGTCCCTATTAATAAAGAATAACCAACCTTATAATTGCCCTTCCTAATAAACATTTATCTGATGCGTGAGTGAAATCTACTGGATAATCATTCCATCTTTAATAATCATAAAAGAGTTACCTCTCTTTTAAATTGTGAATCTCCTTTTGGTAAGTATATTGTTGAGGATTCACCCCGGTAGTAAATAGAGGGGGTAGGTGGTTATTCAGTCAATTGAAATTTCCGATGCTGAATAAATTAGAGATTCACACCTCCAGCGATATCACAGGCAAACGACTATATTATCTGCATCTCATTAATACAGGCAGGTGCTTACCCTTGTATCCTTCTTGTTAATTTCCGAATAGTCTAATGTCTCTTAACCCGCATCAGGATTGCTACACGTTTCACCCACTTAATGACCAAGGGGATCACCTTGACCTCTATTATGTAGTTGCCATGCTTTGGCGGACTCACTGTTTGCCCTGGACACCTTTAATATGGTAGTGATCCACCATCGTTGATGTCATTTTTGGCGCTTCGAAGGATCTGACGGTGTCTTTAATCAATTTTTCTCTGACCCAAATGGAATCTTCCTATCAACCTTGGGAAACAGGAAATATATTCTTCTGTTACTAAGATTCACCTCTATAGTGATGCCTCTTTGGAGGATATGGTGTCACAGGTTACACACACACACCATACGAGATTCTGCAATTAAATTTTTCACCTTTGGTTCAGGAAGATTTGGTAGGAGACCTCAACATTTCTGGTGGACAGATGAGTGTAAACACTTACAACGGGAAAGGAATTCAACTTTCAATCTATGGCGGACCTGCCCTACTCCAGTCAGTTGTATTGCCTATAAGAGAAAAGCTGCCTTATGTAAAAGGTTCCTTACTACAACTAAAAGAGAGGCATGGAAAAAACTCACTGGTAATTTGCCTTTTTCTACACCTGAAATGCAGGCATGGAATCTTCTGAAGAAAATGTTGGGTACATTTTCCCCACAGAACTTTCCATTAACAGTGCATGATTGCTTTCTTCTTGACAATCTCCAGAAGGCAGCTCTAGGTGTTATCCACCTTCTTTCAGCAAACTTTGTCCATTCCTGACCCACTGGCAGATAGACCCATTTACACAACATTTATAAGACAAATGTCAGTAGTTCCTAGTGACTTGGGTAAGCCTTTTCTCATGGAAGAGTTAGTAGTGGTTCTGGGATCCCTGAAAAATAATTTAACGTCTGGTAGGGATTTTATACCAAATGAGTTCTTGACTCACCTACAGGATTTATCTTTAGTACACCTTTTATTTCTGTTTAATAAGAGTTGGCAGCAGGGTGTTTATCCTCAAACTTGGAAGAGATCTGTCATTCTGTCTATCTTGAAACCTTCCAAGGATGCATCCCAACCAGAGGCATATAGAGCTATTCACTTGTTGCCATGTATTGGTAAGGTTTTGGAAAAACTTGTCAATAACAGACTCATGTGGTGGTTGGAGCATCATCATCAGTTTTCTGACACCCAATATGGATTTCGCCCTGGTAGGGGCACTATGGACTGTCTATTACATCTTGACTGCCTTATCCATCAGGCTTACCAAGAAAGGAAATGTGTTTTGGTTCTCTTGATCTTCAATCAGCTTTTGATTCAGCTTCTCACATTGGGATCTTGTACAAAGCTGCAATGATGAAAATCAGTGGAACCCCATTATTATGGTTACAAAACTTCCTTCAAGGGAGGGTATTTGCTGTATCTGTCCAAGATCAACAATCTGCTTTTGTTTCCCAGACCCGAGGTATACCACAGGGATCAGTCGTTAGTCCGAGTTTGTTCTCTGTTTTGATGTCTGATTTTCCATTGCTGGACTCAGCCCATATGATTGCTTATGCTGATGATGTTACACTGGTAGCAACGGCCTCTGACATGTTGATGGCCCAGGTTTGCTTGCAGAGAGTGGTTTCTTCTATACAGGATTGGACATCTTCTTGGGGTTTGGGTATCAATCCTACCAAGAGTTGCTTAATGTGTTTCACTAGGAAAAAAATTCCCTTCCTTCCAACTGTGTTCATTTTTAATAGGACTATTAATCTTATGAAACATAAATTTCTTGGTTTAATATGGAATGGCCCATACTTAACCTGGAAACACCACATTGCCTATTTACAGCAGACTGCCAATAGGCGATGGGGGTCCTCTCATACTTCTTTATTGCAAGTTTATCTCAATTATGTCAGAAGCAAACTGGATTATGGTAGTGTACTGTATGGCTCTGCTGTTATTTCTCACTTGAAAAAGTTGGACATCATACAGAATAAGACCATCAGGATTGCTCTGGGAGCTTTCCCTTCCTCACCAGTACCTGCATTGTTGATAGAGTCAGGCCTTCCATCCTTGGCTTTTAGGAGGAAAGAATTGCTTATCAGAACCTTTCTGAAACTTTCAACGGCTCCTCCAGACAACTTTATGCACCATACACTTCTTTGTCTGACCAAACCTGCCATACTCACCAAAGATAATTCATTTCCTTCTCGAGCATCCCGACTTTGCCAGCAACTATCAAACTTATTACCTCCAATTGTGTCTATTCTGAATATTTCTCCATCTCCTCCTTATGTACATCTACCACTTATT
>JABUQX010024568.1:25000-27500 GCA_015478945.1 Trachelipus rathkii | reverse complement strand
GTTCATCTAAAATAAAATGTGGTACCATAAATGAAAGAAACAAAGAAAATTAAAGTTCCAAATGTTTGTCATCAACACCTCCGCTGCCACTCTCGTATTTAGATTTTCAGAAGCATCACACAACTTTTCTACAGCATCAACCAACTTTTCGAAATTTTTAAACATTGGTTTTACTGCATTATGTTGAGCACTCCACTTAGTATCTAAGTCTTTTCACTGTCACCCCTACGGTTTCTTAAAGTACCTCCCATCAATGTGTTGAACAAGAAAACATCTTGTACGCACTTTCCAAAGTTCTAAAAAATGTAACACAAACAGAACACTACCAAAAGCATGTAAGCCACATAAATTGAGAGAATGGTTTGCACATGGTAGGAAAATCGCTTTTGATTTAGTTCTTTTATCCTTGTTTGTACTCTTGTGTGAATGCCTGACATTATTGTAGCATTGTCATAGCCTTGGCTTCGGCAAAATCTTAAATCTAAGCCGTCCTTTTGAAACATTTTCACGATTAAAATAAGTATTTTTATTATTTAGAAAAAAATAATAGTCCAACATTTGGGGGCCTATGCCGACGCGCGGGCTTGGGGTGGGCCGCCCTCTACACCCCCCTCGGTACGACACTGGGAGCGATTTCTTCCTCCTTTCCTGTTAATTATAATGTTCCGCAGTGTACTGTTTATCTCCAACTTTATTCTTACTTTTCATCAACGATCTCCTCAGCTGTACTTTTAACTCTGTTCACTCTTATGCCGAGGACTCAACTCTCCATTCTTCCACTCATTTCAAATCTTCTCATTCTTTTGCATGTAGAGTTGCCTCTCTTCTTCAGCTTTCCTACTCTATTCTTGGTGACCTGGATGGAATTTCCCGGTGTTACCGCAGCAACTTTGTGAAATTCAACTCTTTTAAACTCTGTTTCTTTAGATCTTCCTCTCAAAAACACATCCTAACTTTCCTATTTCCTTCGACGGCTCTAAAATCTCATTTATTGACAACATAAACATTCTTGGTCTAAACATAAACAGAAAATTGTCTTGGAAACCTCATCCTACAACGGTTGCTAAGGTGGCCTCAAAGAAGCTGGGAGTTCTGTTCAGGTTGCGGGAATTTTTTCCTTCTGCACAGCTACTCCAGTTATATAAGGGTCTTATTCGCCCTTGATTGGAGTATTGTTCTCACATCTAGGGGGGGGGGGCTCCGACTCTACCCTTCTATTGGATAGAGTTGAGTTTAAGGCCAAGAGACTAATAAACTGGTCCCTACTTTCAAACTATCTTGACCCTCTATCTCTGCAACGTGAAGTTGGCGCACTATCTCTTTTCTATAATTACTACAGCGGTAGATACTCTGGGAAGTTATGCTCTCGCATTCCACCTCCATTGCGTTGCCCTCTTAATGCAAGGGGTGCCTTGCTCTCGCATGAATTTTGCGTGAGCATTGAAAATCCCAGACTCGTTTGTTGTGGTACCTCCTTCTTTCCAGCAACTTCTATTCTGTGGAACTCATTTTTCACACACACACACACACACACACACACACACACACAGTCACACACACACACACACACACACACACACATATATATTATATATATATATATATATATATATATAATATATATATATATATATATATATATATATATATATATATATATATATATATATATATATATATATATATGAGGAAAGAAGATGAGCGAAATATGATGTTATAGTAAAGCTTGCAATCGTTAAAAGACTTTAGAACTATAAAGTAAATTATTTCCATATGTATCTGCTGCAAAACTACAAAAAGGTTTCATTGTGCCGTTCTAGTGAGTTGGATTTAATAAAGGATTAATATATGAAAATTGTTAATGTTGGTGAAGCCACAAACAAGGGAAATGGGAGTTAGCTTGGAGTTGATGATATACAAAAGTTGTTTGAGGGCAAATATTGTCATGAAATTGAGCAGAAGGATTTGTTGTTGGTTTTTAAATGTTCATCTTTTCAGTCTTAATAACTGTTTCCTCTAGTGAACAGACGAATGGAAGGTTAGAAACGATTGTAATGTTTTGTACTGTAATAACAGTTTTGGAAGAACACTGGTGATAAATACAAGAACACGAATTATAAAGGAAATTTATAATCCATATTCCGAAGAATTTGTAAATTTCTTAACAATTTAAAATTGAAATTTATTTTTAACTCTTTATTTATTAAATATAATATAAATAAACTCTATGAAACGTACCTCAATAAAAATAGATTATCTTTTCATAAATTTTAGAGAAAATATTATTTTATCATAAATTATTATCAATAAATAAGCTTTACCATTATTTATTTAAATCATTATTCTTTCAAAAAATATTTAAACTATAATTTCAAATTTTGCTTTGTTTTCGCATATATATATATATATATATATATATATATATATATATATATATATATATATATATATATATATATATATATATATATAATATAATAATATATAAAACTTTATTATA
>JABUQX010024568.1:0-20000 GCA_015478945.1 Trachelipus rathkii | reverse complement strand
TTTTGTTATTTCTTTATGCATATAGTTCAGTACAACAATAAAATATTTAACATATATTAACAATAAATTTATATATATAATTATCCTATACAAATCTCTATCACCATAATTGAAATCCACGTGTGCCTTGATTGCCCGAAACGCGAGGACATATATATATATATATATATATATATTAATATATATAATATATATATAATATTATATAGATATATATAAAATATATATATAAATATATATATATAACATAGTATATAGAAATAGAAATATATAATAAAAAGGTATAAATAGATAATATACCTCAGTAGTGTATAGCTAATATTAGGATATATATTATATATAAATAATAAATATATATATATTATATATATATATAATAAATATAAAGTATATTATATATATACTAATATATATATATAATATAGATATATTTATATATACTAAAAATATATCTAGTTATTATATATATATATATATATATATATACTATATATAAATATATATATATATATATATATAAATATAGTATATATATATTATATATATATAATATATATATTATACTATATTCTATATATAAATATAGCTATATAATATATATACTTACTATATTATATATATATATATATAACTAATATATATACACAATATAAATAACTAGCCATACTAGTTATATAAATATATGATAGTATTAATATCATACTATATAGTAATATCATAATCATATATATATAGATTATATATATATATAGTATAACTAATATGATATATACTATATCGATATATATATATATATATAGTATATATATATAATATATATAATATATATACTTATATATATATATATATAGATATTATAGTTAATATATATATATATATATATATATAAATATTTTTATTTATAAAGAGATAATATATATAAAATTTATTATATTAAGTATATATATAGTAGTAAATAGTATAGTAGTAATACATATATATGTATATAATATATATATATATATATAGTAGATATATATACTATATATAATATATATATATAATATATTATATGATAATGAGTATATATATATTTATATTATATATATATATATTATACTATATATATAAAATATATATATATATATATATATATATATATATAATAGTATATATATATATTGACTTATAATTGTATAATTATATATATTATTTATACTTTTCTACAAATTTAAATACTTTGCTTAATATAGTTTTTTTGTACTAATTTTTCGTTAATATAGTTATATTAAGAGAAATAGAAAATATCTCTGTTGGAAAAAACTAAAAATCTTTTATTATCTAATACTTATTGAAAGTATATATATTAGTTATAATTCTTAATGCATATATTCAGACTACAACATTAAGATATTATTGACATATATTAAACATAAGATACTATATATATAGTCTTAACCGCTATATACCTATATAATAAGTATAAAATATATATATAGTATTATGATGATATATTAATATATAGTATATAACTATATATACTTATATATAAATATATATAATATATATATACTATATATAGATATATATATACTATATATAGATATATAAATTATATATATATATAAATATAATAGTAATTATATATAAACTATATCTATATATATATTATATATATATATATATATATATATATTATATAATATATATATATATATATATATATATATATATATAATTATATATATATATATATATATACTATATATATATATATACTATATATATATAATAATAATAATCATTATATATATATTATATAATATATATTATATATTATATATATATTAATCTATATATATATATATATATATATATACTAATATATATATATATATATATATAATATATATATAATAATATATATAATATATATCTTATGTACTACATATATATATATATATAATAAATATATATAAAACTATATATATATATATATATATATAATATAATATAAGTATATATATATATATATATTTATATTTATAGTTATATTATATATATATATATATTATAGTATATATAGTATATTATATATTATATTAATATAATTTATATATATATATATATATATATAGTAATATATATATATATATATATAATATATAATATATATATATATATATACTATAGTATATATAATTTAAAATATATATATATATATATATATATAAATATATATATCATATATATATAACTATATATATATATATATATATATATAACCTACTCTCAGTATATATAGCTACTATTAAATATATATAGATAATAGTATATCAAGTAATATAACTATAGTACATAATATAATAATATCATACTATATACTATAGTACCTAGATAGATATATATTAATATATATAAAGAAAGCGGCAAAGCGACCCAACGGAACAAAACACCATAACACAGCGAGCAAACAAAAGCAAACAAAAAGAACGAAACGCAGAGAATGCCGGACCCAGGAACAAAGACAACCATGAAACGGAGACAAACGAGGAATCCCGGAAGAACAAAAAACGGAAAAACAGCAAGCGACCGAGAAACACGACGCGAGCAAGAGAGAAAATAGAAGGCAAAAAGAAGGCGCGGCACAAAGGAGGAACTAAGAGACAAAGAAACCCCCCCACACACGCGCTAAAACCGAATATATACTAAAGAGGATAAATAATAAATAATATCACACTAATAAACAATCGCCGCCACACACGGACACAGACTTAATAATACTACTCAGTAGGCTCTCACGTAAAATGATAATATAAGAACTACCCCCCATAAAATAAAGATCCAATAGGATATTACAAATGTACGCCAAGCCGTAATCACGTAGAAGATGAGCATGATATCCTACTCTATAGACGTAGTGTACGTATATAACTAGTAACTACCTGAATAATACCCTAATGTATGCACCTCCTAAAACCAAACCACAAAAAAAAACCAAAAATGAAACTAAAGAGACGAGATTCTTTCAGGGAACAAAAGAAAAGAAAAAAAACAAAAAAAACTAAGAAACAAAACCAGAAAAAAAATACAAAAAAAGAAAAAAAAAAAAGAACAAAAAAAAAAAAAAAAAAAGAAAAAAAAACCAAAATATAGATCTCAAACTAACGACAAAATGCTCGCACCTCCCCACTTGCACCAATGTCACAGATGTCATAGAACAAAGTAGGACCTCCTCATTTCTTAGAGGCGTGCTCTAAGCATTGCGACCGACACACCGCGACGACTAAACCGCACTCTAATATGCCTCTCCTCAACATAGAATGGAAATAACGCAAAGTGAGATATAACAGCAGCGCCTAACTAGGAAACGAAAGAAAATAAACAGCCCCAACTCCAATCATACACGTGGCGCGCAGGGGCACAGAAGAATAATGTATGTACTCTCATGAATATGTATGTATGATATGATATATGTATATGATATAGTATTCGTAGTGTAAAAGTCTTGATTACAAGTATATCACTAAGACAAGAATAATAGCAAACCACTCAAATATCCTAGTATAACAATTATATATATCTAGACTATAATAAAAAAAGGCTAGTACTACCTGTAAAAATAATAGTAAGTAGTTATATAAGTAAGTAAATAACTCATAAAAGTGACATACTAAAGTATATTAACCCAAATACGGAATATATACATAACTTACTGACACCCTAACCAAGTACACCTACAGCCGCGCCAATAAATACAAATAGATAAAATCTCAAGACCTAAATATAACGTACATACCCGAAAATAATAATCAGTAACCTATATATAATAGTATATATATATAATTTAATAATATTATTGAGTCTTTAATATTATTCAAAGAATGCATTGAAGAATTCTATGATTTCATAATAATTGGCAAAATAATCGACAAAAAATATTAAGAATAACAGCTAAGACTAGACGAAAAAATAATGCCGATGTTGCCGAAGACGATGACGATGACTATGACGTGACATGCACGATTGAGAAGAAATAATGATCCGTATTGTCTATAGTACGATGACTGATGTACAAATTAATCAGTACCAATCCTAAATAGTAAATAATATATTACAATAATAATAAAAGAATAAATATAGTAAATAAAAAATATAAAATAGTAATATAATATATATATATTATAGATAATATATAAAGATAGAATGGAAGATAAAATAATAATAGAATATTAGAATATAATAATACATATAGACTATATATCTAGCGTACTTAATATATATATATAATATATACTATAATAAAAATAAAAAATAATATATATATAATATTATATAGATATATATATATATATAACATACTAGTAATATATAGAAATATATATAGATAACAGTATATAAGCAAGGAGCTGATAACCAACAACTTAAAAGCACTATAGATGACAGCATAATATACAAGACCTTATATGAAGCGCGCTCACTCAGGTAGCTATACTAGTAAACTAAAGCTAATAAACACTATAACACGTAGCCTTCACGATATAGTATTATAGGTACATTACGTATAATATATATATATATCACACACTACTAAATAATATACACTAATAACCCACATAAGTAGCCTCACTAATAGGCTCGCCGTATAAATATTATACATATATAGTATAATAAATATAGTATACTCTTAATATAAATAGATTAATATATATATAGTAGAAATAAAATTAATAGAATATAAATATAGAATATAAATAATAATTAGAATAAATATATTATATACTATTGAATATAATAATAAAATTATAGATAATAAATAAATATATATATAATAGATAAAAAATATAATAATAAATATAGTAATAATAAATATAAATATATAGAAAGTATATAATAAATATAATAGTAGTATAGTTATGAGTTACAAATAAGTAGTATACTGGTATATATAAATATAGTAAATATATATATTTTCTTAAAAAAAGAGGCAAGTATTAATTAGATAGGAATAATCACAAAATTGTTCTATTTCAAGAGTACAAATATAACGGATATATAATACAGAAGCATTTTATATACAATAGAATAAAAGGTAATAGTATGAGAAAGTACAGCGAAAGTTAATAAGATACATAGGTATAAGAGCGAATAGAACTCACTAAATAGTATGAGTATATAATAATAAAGCTTCATAGTAAATGATTAGTATATAACCATAATAGTAGTATACTAAATAGTATAATAGATAATAATAACATAGGTATAGAAAAATAAATAATATAAATATAATAGATATATATATAGATATAGAGAAAGATAAATATAAAACAAAATATATATAATATAACTCATATAGAAGTAGAAAATACTATATAGAGATAATAGTATAGAGCTAATATTAAAAGGAGTTATAGATATATATGTAGTTTAATAAGTAAATAAAATTGTATATATATATAGTAAAAGAATATAGGATAAAATATATAGATACTTAACTATAGTACGCGTATTAGAAAAGATAATTACTTATAAGAAAAATATATATAAGTAACAAATAAATAGATATAATAGTATATAGTAAAATAACTAATACTAATATAATAATAGAAATATAATATAATACCTACTCACTACGAAACGTAGGAACTAAAACTATTAAATATAATAGCCAAATTAATAATAAGCAATAGAGACAAAGGGGACAAAAAAAGGAGGAGGATATATAAATACTACTCAAAAGTAATAAAGTAGATATAAATCAATAAAAAATATACTATATAAATAAATTAGACTAAAATAAAAAGTAGGTACAAAGTATAGTATAGATATATATATAAATAAAAAAAAAATAATAAAGTCACTAATAAGAGAAATATATAATATATATAATAAACATATAAGAAAGAAAAGAAATAAGACGAAAAGGATAAATAATAAATAGTATATAAATAAATATACAATAAATAATAGATGAAAATAAAGAAAGTATACTATGAAATAATAATAACAGGGTACGGTAATAACGAGAAATTGTAGGATGGTAAAGTAGAAAAACACGTACAAAGCTACACAAAGTAACATAGATAAGTGAGTATAATAGAATTAACGGTTATATAGTAGATACACTAAAGAAGATAGGAGAGTAGTAAATAGTATAAGATATAATGAGTAAGAAGAAAGAAAAAAAAAGTACAGGAGATAAAAGATAAAACGTAGATAAATATACTCAAATAAACGGATTTACTAAATAAGGAAGGAAGATATAGGATATACAGGGAGAGATAGGCAAAGAAGAGTACGAAGAAGACGAAAGAAAAAAAACAAAGGAGAAAGGATTAATAGTAGATAGTAACACTACATGTATAGATAATAGTATGAAAGTAGTACTAGAATAACTAAGTAGATAGAAATTAAATCAAAATTCAATAGATAATAAGAAGAAGCTTACGAAACATAAAT
This sequence comes from Trachelipus rathkii, assembly GCA_015478945.1. NCBI lineage: Eukaryota > Metazoa > Arthropoda > Malacostraca > Isopoda > Trachelipodidae > Trachelipus > Trachelipus rathkii. Next base: position 13,562 of record JABUQX010024568.1, on the reverse strand, counting down.
AAATAAAATTATAAATAGAAATATAAAATATATAAAGTATATTATAAATACACCCCTAAAGTATAATAATAATAAAAACTATATAATTAAAAAATATATTGAGAGTGCGAGATACAAAATAAAGGTAGAAGATTCAATGAGAACAATAAATAATAAAGTATATACTAAATAGGAGTAAATAAGACACTAATATAGATCAGGAAGCGCCAGATATCAAGTAAAGTGATATAAAATAATAGCTACGAATATAATATACATAGGTAATAAGTAAGTATATGAGAATCATTATATATACATAGTATATATATATATATATATATATGATAATAGAAGTAAAAAAGTAAAAATGAATAGCGCCTCAATCACATAAAGGCTAGTAAGTATATGTAAACGTATACGAAGTACTAGTGAAAAAAGAGTATAGATACAAAATAGTATCTATTATTAAATAAAGTAAAGTAGTATATAAAAGTGAATAAATACGAATAAAGATAAGAATATAGTATTATATAAGTAGACTATACCGTACTCACTATATAGGAGGAATGGTACAATATACAGTAGCTGTGAAAGGTGAAATATAATATAGTAATAGGTAAATATAATACATAGATAAAGAGAATAGTATAGAAATAAATACCGTATAGTACTCAATAAACGTATTAATAAATAAGATCTACTATAAATACCTAGTACTATCTATACAATAGATATTAAAGTACCTATATAAAGGAATAGTAAACAGGTATCTACAATAATATAAATAAGATAGATATAATATAGCTACTCACAATAAAAAAAACACTGAATAGACATACATAGTAAAAAAAATAGTATAATTAAAAAATATATATAATAACGATAATAGTATTATTTAGTATAGAAATAGTAGTAAATAAGATAAATAAAGAATAATATAGGTAATAAGTATAATTATACAAAAATATGTATAATAGACGGTAACGAGGTGTGTGTACTTAGTATAAACCACTACTAGAACCACGAAAAGGAAAATAAAAGCACTAGTAAACAGAAGTCGAAATATAAAGAAAATAAGAACAGACATAAAAATATAATATTAATAATAACAAATACGACACTACCACCTTAACTATATATAAGAAACCTATAGACATATTTACATATACCAAAGCCCCACTATACAATAACTCTGATATAAACCTATACATATAGCATATAATAAGTTATAACATAGCCAGTAACGCATATTACTAACAATACATAACCGTACACTGCGGTCCTCACACGAGACTATATTATCATGATACTTAAAACACACCGAAAAAAATAAAATAAAAAAATATTAAATATATAGATATAATGACATATACAAAGAAGAAAAACGATAGTATTATAATAGTAAACACTCATAATATAATATAATAAAAAATAATAAATTACTATTAATATAAAAAAAAACAGGGTAAACTCACTAGCTAATACAATAATGCACAATACTAGCATATAAATATATATATATAAATAAATATATATATATATATAGTATAATTAAATAAATAAATAAATAAAAATATATATCATAGTATATATATATAGAAATATATATATAAAAGTAGTAATATATATATGTAAAAAGTCCGTATAGATCGCTCCGGAAAGACAAAAACTATATGCAGGCGTATAGTATTATAACAAAACCAACAGCAGCAAAGAGCATAATAGGTGTTGGATGATCCGTAAGATAGTAGAATAAGATTAACCGTATAAACAAACAAGCGCCTACTGTACTACAATATATACAATTACTACCCGTAATACCTAATACTCACTCAACTAACCGCTACATCAATATGGTAACACTCACCCTCACACCTACCACTACTATATATTATATATTTTATATAATTACCCCCTATCAGTACTCCTAATCACTAATAAGATAATTAATAGTACTCACAACCTATATAATAGAAACTACACAAAACAAATAGAACCTAACACTAATATCCCCCTAACATAACACGAAATACGTACTATAGTACTATATAATAGAACCACGCCCACCACACTAAATAAAAACCAAACCCACGTAACGACTACACAGACCCGCCCAGGCAACTAACCCCCAACAAACCCAATCAAGCCGGATAGTACCGAACTACTAATACTACTACTAATTAGTAGTACCTAACTCATATCCCCAGACCTCTCAATATACTATTAAAGTAACTCACATGAGCAGTTAAAACTCAAAAGTTCTACACACAAAAAAAAGAATGGAAGCCTAACTCAAATATCACAATCACAATATACAATCTATAATATAAATACTAATATACTTAATACTAGTTATCACCTACATCAATAGCTAGCTATAATACTAGATACTAAGCTTATTAATATTCTCACTCACTATACTCACCACGTATATTGTACCTCACAAATAGTCATACCTATATATACTACTATATATATACTATAACACTAAATCAATAAGTATATATATATATATACCCTCACTCACTCCACCACCTACCTCACTTACTCACCTACTCAATATATCATACTATATATTATTATTATATATACTATCCCACTCACCTATACTACTACATATATTCATTACCACTACCATAATATTAAAATACGATATCACCTATATATATAACCTAATTACCGGCTCAATCATAATATATATTTACCCGACATAAACCCCAAAATATAAAAAATAATAGATAAAAACAAGCAAAGGCTAAAGATAAACTATAAAACATATCCAATCCTAAAAAATAAATAATAAATAGGAAAAATACTTAACGAAGTAATAGACCCTAAAAATAAATAATAAAAAATATAATCTATAAAAATAGAATAAATATAAAATAATAAAACACAGATAAAATATATATAAAAAAAAAAAAAAAAACCAAACCAATATATAATATATTTTATTCGATTAGGCAATAACGATAATAAGAGGGTCAAAGAACACAGCCTCCGAAGCTCCGCTCCTTGAGCTACTATTCCACGAAGGTAAAGAAATTTATGGAGTTGTCCTTTTAAACAAATCAAGTAAGGTTCAGACGTAACAACACTCTGGAGTACCATCTCAAAGGTAAGTCCCACTATAGGACCATTTGAAAAGAAAATAGATTGATATGGCGTATTATTGCACAAATAATAATATGAATAATCTAATTAATGTCGTTAAAATAATACCCAATTGAACCTGTCTCTGATAGTCTGAACGGGAAGGCACGTACGCGAAGCAGAATTAGATGTACAAAGAAACCGCCACTTCAGATCAACTAATTCGAAGCTAAGCTTTGCAGAGTTAAGATTATGAGGGCCTTACCCATAATTATAAGCCAACATGAAGAATCTCTGATAGCATACCAACTCTGCGAAAGATTAATATCAAGTAGCGATTCAAAGCGACACTGTAAGGCCATAAATAATGAAATATACAAATAAATTGTTGCGTTTTATTGCATCAAATATCTGTGGGATACGCGTAGAATAACATGAATGACAAGAGAGAACTCACTAAAATATACAATAAATAAAAAATGAGGGAAGGCAATTATGGTCAAGATAATGGTTTAAACGAAGCAAATAACCAGAAATATAGGTAGAATAAGTCACAACTCATACAAAATTCAATATAAAAATACAAATACTAGGTAATATAATAATAACTAGTCATTTGAAACTCAATCTCCGATAAATATAATATATAAACTAGTAGAAACAACGGTAAAGTGTAGGGAGTTAAACTCCACGTAACTTATATATATAAAATAAGCACACAGAAAAATATAACCATAACACGTCAGTATACGTATACTATGTAGCCGGTATGAATACTCAGTAGATAAAGTAATAAAATTAATAGGTTAATACGGCTCAATAGTAGTAAAAAGGAGTGACTCACACTAGTAGTAACCTATAGAATAGACTTAGTAGTCATAGAAGAAAATAATATGTCACAGATATAAAATAAAGTAGATAGACCCTATTGATGAATATAGGTATATATATTAGAAAAATTAATATAAATAATGAAAAACAGAAATGAAGAGAAGGTAATAACGGGTATATATATATAACACAATACGAAAGTATGGTCATATACCAAATAATTGATTGCCTAATTCTTTGATAAATACATTGATCATGTATGATCAAAGAATTGCAAAATTAATCAGACACAAAATAATGCATTCACGCAAAAGACATGTGAGAAGAAATATGCCTATTTTATCCAGAGAACTAACACTGATGACGTATGACAGATGACGATGACAATAACACATGTGGAGTAGAAAATACTGCTATTTAATGCCACTTATGACACGTATTACCATGACACATTAATAACACAAATAAAGCATGATATTACATTATGATTAGTTATAGTAATAATAAATATAAGACATATATATAAGTATAGGTAAAAGTAAGAAAGAGTATGAGTGAGTGATGAGGGGATAATAAAAATTAGCAAATTAACGGATAGAAAAATAGTCAAAGAAAACAGGGGAGAGTAAACAAGAATAATATATAGCTCACTAGGTAGAAACGGAATACAGTATAAATCACAAAAAGATATGGGTGATAAAAAAAGGAGTAGAATAGTAAAAGTTGTTATCAACATAGTAGAACACTATACCAACGAGATATTTACTATACAGATCAGCACTAAGACAACCACAATAAAAATAAAATACAGCACTCACTCACTAGCATAAATATAGTATAATAGTATAGAGATAAATAACATAAAAATACAAGTCATATAAAACGTAAAAAATAAAATAGATAGTTGATATGTAAATAATCACTAAAGGAAAGAATAATAAGCATCCATAGAAATGGGGAACTAACGTTAAAATAATTACAATATATATAATATCACAAAGAAAATGTTATATAATATTTAGTAGAATAGTAATCACATAGATAGTAAGACACGATAAATAAACATAACGTTCACGGATTAATAAATATATAAAGAAGTATACAGAATACTGCGTAACCATCATGAACTATACTAACGTAGCCTGAAACTAGTACGAATAAATATAGTATATATAGATAACGAAAAAATATATATAGTATAGATATTATAATATAATTATCATATATATAATAATAATTATATTATAATATAGATATATATAATAAATTATATTATAATATATATATATCATTTATATATAATATATATTATATATTATAATAATAAATAAGAATATATATATATATTAATAAATTATTAATATATAGTATAAATAATATAAGGAACAATATGGTGCGTAATATACTATGTAGTCAACTATAGTATCGTAACATATATTGAGTATTATAAAAAAAGCTCAGAAAAAGATACTATCATATTAAAGTAGATATCACACTAAACCAGGTACTAAAGGATAGTATCACAAATAGAATATATGGCGTATATAGGGCTGCAACTATATATATATATGGCTCAAAATATAGAATCAGCAAGTATTTACTCACTAGTACAATAATCAAATACAAGTAGAAAGCGTAAGATACGAACAGACAAGCAAAAATACGTACAATACTAATAAGATCCAAATCAAATGTCATTAGTGAGCTTAACACGTCAAATAGAGATACCTAAAGAGCATAACGTTATGGATTATACATATATATAGCTAAAAATATATAATACGAAGTGTATAGTTAATATATAGAAAAAGACAACACACAAGCCAAATAGGCGAGAGATAAGTGTACCAATAAGTAGCCAATAATAAATCAGCTAGTAACTTTACGTAATTATTCCGGCTAGAGCAGGTATATATAATACAGCACCTCAATAGACCTAAATTCAAGGCATAGCTCACTCACAGGTAGAAAAGACTCAGTTCACAGGGGAAATATGCCAGTATCCTCAGAAAAAGAGGCAGACGGCAAAGAAGCTTTAGCATATGTAGGTTAAGGAAAGAGAAACAGAAGAAGGAAATAGGGGCCGAGCGTTGAAGTAGTACTCACTAATATTTACTATGAAACACATATGTAGATATAATATTATATACATATAGAAAAATATATATAATAGTAAAAATATATGAAATATGAAAATAGTAAAAGATATATATAATATATATAGTAAGATATATAAAGAATTAATAATAGATATATTAATAGAAGATAATATGAAAGATATAAAGTATAGAAATATAAAGTAATATGAGATAATTAGGATATGTTATGATATGTATAAACACAACCCACCAACATATACTTCATCAAGAAACCCTCTTCATTATTGAGTCAAAACTCACTTGCGAGAATAGATTGCTTTCTGTAAAAGATATATAATCGATATCATATAGCAAAAAGGATGTATACTAGATAAAAGAATGAGTATTATACTCACACATCACAAAAAGTGAAAACTAAAAAATAGTAAACGATATATACATATAAAATAATACATATAATGTAGTTTATAATCGAAAAACCAAACAAATAAAGAAACTGCAATATAAATTAATTTTAAAGATAAAAATTATTAATCTGTTGATAAGTAATTAACGAAGGATAGACAAAAATAACGTACTCACGGTGATTTGTTTGGACCTAAAAAAGTGGACCTTTTGTGGTACAACTGATTCAAATTTTTCTAAATACGCAAATATTAATTAGGTATGAACTGAAAATTTTGTCAAGATATAAGGTAGTATACAGTAGTTAGCTATAACTATAATAATTAATAAAACGGTTTATGAATGGAATAGAGGAGTAGCCTATTATAATAATGATATAGTCCAATATCAACTCGAAGCCCGTCGAACCCCACCAGCTATATTGCCGCCCCGCCAAGCCACGCGTTTCCAAACGCGGGCCACAACAAAAAAAACTATTTACTAGTAAATAAATAAAATACTACTATACCCGTGAATATATATAGTATACTATAGATATAGATATATACTAATAGTAATATATAAGGTAGTATAGGGAGTACATAGCTATTAGGCACTAATTAAAAATAGTAGCAAGTACGGATCATATATATGAGTACATACTGCAGAAAAAACACGTTATACGGGATAGTATATATATATATATAAATATATAAGGATATATATGAGTAAACATCACTAATATATACTATATATATACTTATACTACACTATATATATATATTTATAGTATATATGATCGCCTACGTACGTATACTTAATACTAATAATATCCATATTATACTCACTATAAGTTTACCTACCTAACATATCAGTATACTATAGTAAGGAAGCAACATGATAAAAGTATAAAATTAGGTTCAAGGGATATTATAATAGATAGTCTAAAATAAGATATTAAACCGGCGTAGTAAGAAGTAGATATACTCATACAAGAGTACTTACTCACTAAAATTAGACCAGGTAGTGACAGAAGGTAGCAATAAATATTTAAATAGTAGCTATCGAATATATAATAGCAAGGTAGCTACAGTCTACTACCGGGCGGAAAAACACGCGGAGGGGGTATAAGTAAAAGAATGACTCAAGGACGAGTGACCACACTAGAATAAGATTAGTCAAGACTAGGAAAGTTACTACACTGGCAGATAAAGTAGTACAGCTAGTCACACTAGTAGTATAATAAGTAGCTACACATCGACAGGATAGATAATAATATACGTCATCGGAAGTAAAGATAAATCACAAGAGTATAAATATAAGAGCCAATAAGCTATAAAATAATACTACTAAACATAGATACTCACGAACCCCGGCATACCATATATATTATATATAGAATATATATATAAAAATAGAATAGCTAGAATTAAAAATACTATAGTAGACAGTTTTAGCAGTTTACAGTGACAAACACTTACCTATATGCGAGAAATCTAGCGAGGAGTGAAGGATAAATGCCCAGCTCCACTATTACGAACTCGCTAAATAAATAAAAAACCTAAAAACCTATAGCTACAGAAAGCGGCCTGAGTATAGCAGTGTAGGGTATGTATTACAAGTTCTACTACAGACGTAATACAGGTTTCACGTATATAAAATAAACTCAATAAATTCTAATATATTGAATAATACTAAACTACGCTCAAACATAAGTAACTAGCTAATAGACATTATTACATATAATACAGATATTAACATATCTAGTACTAAATGTATTTTTATACATTTATACATAATATTTCATATTATTACTTCAATGATAGATGAGAATTAACAAAATACTATAGGCACTAAAATATAGAATAGATAAAGTATAAGGCTAATCTAATTGGAGAAAAGCCTCACAGCAAAAGGCGGGACGCCTAAAAGTAAAAGGACGTATAGTACTCAATTAGAGAAGAAGCTATGTGACAAAGCACCTACTCTAGTGTCAAATGTATACACAATGGTGAGAGACTATTAGTCACAAGTAGATATATATATAGGTATAAAACTCAGTTAAATAAGAAGCCGGTCCTCACTCTAGTACGGGGAAAAATAGTTAGTATGTGATGCCTGTTTACATCTCACATTATAAGTACTACGCTTCAGGCGTCCCGCTCTAGTAGTGGGTAGTTTAGAGATAGTATAAAAGAGAATATGACATAGCAACACCTAAGAATCATGTTACTAATACAGCGAAAGTAGACATACCTAATCAAACGTTAGTTATCTACGTGACCAGAGAAATTTTCAAATACCAGCAATATATTTTACAAAACTATACCTACTAGCCATAACAGAAAGGCTATAACATATTATTAACACACGCACCAATCTAGCATAGCATATATTATTATAGCAGCATGTATGGGTACAGAGATAAAGAACAGAAACTAACCTATAGGCTCTACCATATAAATAATAATCATAAATATAGGAAGCGATCACCCAAACGTATAGAAAATCGATTGGCGACACAATATATATAAAGAATCATCACATTGCGGTATATACCCTACACTTACTCACTATAGTTAAAAAATAATAATAAAATAGCTAGTCGTATAAGCTACCTAATAACTAGCAGCTTACTAAAACCCAAGGCTTACTCACTACAAAAAAATACCTAGTACTCTAATCACTACCTAGAACAAGACAAATACAAAGCTCACAAATAATTATTATATATACTAGTTACCAATAAATACTAGTGTACCTATATTATCTATAGAACTACGTAGTGAAAAACGTACAACATAAACTAAAACGTAATACCGAAAAACCCACGCCGACAACCTGCGCCAAAGCTGTCACCAAATCGCCAAAGTACCTTCACTATGACACGCCTCACCACTACACCTGTATAATTATACTTATTGCTATGTATTATATAGAGAAATTTATTCTAAATAGCTACATACTATAGTATATATAAAGGTATTAGATAAAAATATTTGAACTAAAGCGCTAGATAAATTAGGATCACTACGATTACCAACGAACTGGCAAGGTTACTTTAGTATAGTCATAAACTACATTATAAATACATATACTGCTCAAACCTCATAAAACCTAAAACTAACATATACTTATATATAAAAAATGTCCAAATTCACACATTGTGAGTTAGCAGGAGATAAAAATCACACAAAAATTTGCACAGTAGAAACTTGCAAGAGAATAAAATTTTAAAATCAAAAGATTAACAGTACTGGAATAGCTACTACGATATAATCTTTAACGAGTTTTTAAGTCCCATACCTATAAACTTCACCACAACTTACGCCTAATAAATACTCACTCACAAATCACCCTTTAAGCACACCCTAACTCCATACTAACTACTTACCCTACTACCTAACCAACTATACTATAGTACCTTCATATATACTTAAATATAAGATACATATCTACTCAATCACTCATATTATAATACCCCTTACACTACGATAGTCACATATATCCCTCATATATAATAACAACACAACCCGCTTATATATACCCCCATAACCACTATCACGCCCTAACTAGCTAGTTACTCACGCCATATCAACTTGAATTATATATATATATATATATATAATATTATATATTAATATATATATATATTATATAATATATACATAGTAATATACTGTATATATAATATTATATATACAACTATATGAACCTATAACAGAAACATAAAAGGTATAATATAGTATATATATAAACTAATAACATACGTACTCCAAAACGTAAACTACACATGATATAAACTACCGCCCTACTATTAATACTATTAAAACACTAATATTTATATAATATATCACAACCCCCTACAACTACTCATATTACTACTACCACTATACCCCTAACATATTCACAAGAATACACAAATAATATTCCAAGTACGAACCTACCTATCCTAATCACACCCCCTATAAAAACACTCCTATATTAAATATATAATTAAATATCATGAAGCTCCCACATCCTCTATAATTAAACACACCTACCTCTAAATAAAACAGACTAAAATAAAGCTTATAATAACAATAGATAATTTTTTTTTTTATTATAATTTTCTCTTTTTTTTTTAATATTTTTATTTATTATATTTGTGTTTATTAAATAACATAAAGATATACCATAATAAAGTTACGTAAAATAACAAAAAGTCAATATACCACCTTATTTAATTCGATTGGCTAAATTAGGTTAAATGTCCAGACACGCCTTCCCTCTGCCCTTCCTCTCGAGAAAGCTAAGCTTTCAGAGAAAAATGAGATGAGGATTATCCTTTTAGCCAATCGTGTGTTTCGAATGTAACACATCTGAGTACCATCTCAAGGTAAGGTTCAAAACCCACTTAGGAACCATTTGAAATGTACAAATAATTGTGCGTTTATTGCACAAAATATTCTTATAATATTCTATAATGTCGTTAAAAAATTACCAGATGTTGCCTCTTTTAATCGATGTGGACGCGCAGAGAGCCGTCGTAAGAAGTTAGTGATGGTCAACGCACATTCGCTCCTCTAAAGGGAAGCTAAGCTATATCAGAGATAAAAAATATGAGGCTTCCTTCTAGCTAATCAGTTAGAGCTCTCAGGAGTGTAAACACTGAGAGAGAAGTAACCATCTCAAAGGGTTAAGAGCGCTATCAAACCACTTAGCCACATAAAGATAAAACAAATAATAATGATCTTCTCATATAGCCACAAAGATATCTTGTGTTAGTAGTAACTATAATATGTAGTATATTATACCCAATGATAATATAAATACCTAGCAAATACCACCCAGGATAATGAAAATAATAAGTATGCTACCTCAAAAAAGGTAAATAATGAATAAATACACCACAACATACTAATAGCCTATTAATAAATAAGAATAATATAAGCTAATAACTAGTAAAACTGTATAACCATAAATGATAAATAGTAGCTATACTTGATAGTATATATAATATAAACCCTAAACATATAAATACCGGTCACTATAAGTGATAGTAATAGCCTAATGAAGAAAGACAAAACTGGTTAATAATAGAAGCTTAATATATAATGTTAACGACTCCGTCAGTTTTGATCTTTTTTTTTTATTTAATTTTTTTAATATGCGTTAAAGTATTATGATGAGCTAACAATGAATTAAGATAGACATACATGACTCAAAAAACATAATATAGATCTGATATATATTAAGAGTCCTCGAGATTTTAATTTTTTTAAAATATGTTGCCTGCCTAGGTATAATAATACTCACAACCAATGAATTTAAGTGGTAGATGTACACTAACAAACACAGCAGAAATAAAGGAAAGAAATAGAAAAATATTTAATATATGAACAAAGTGAGTGACCAGTGACCAGTGAGTGAGGTTGAGGGTGTGTTAAATTTTTGCTCTCCAATTTACTAACTATAAATTGTGTTATGAGAGTGAATTTAAAGTAAACAAATTTAGTGTTGTGTATCTAATTACACTAAACTGTTAGTGTAATATAAACTACAGCATTAACAATGTTATAATTAATTTGCTGATAATTTAAATTTGTAAATGAGCCATAACCTAGCTACTAAAACATAGTTAGAAAGATATTATCTTTCTGTGTCATGGGATCTAATATTGATTTCATTAAAATAGACTTTAATGTCATTAAAAATACAGTGTTATTAATCTCGAACATCTAATAGTGCATAATTTAACCTCTAAATTAGGTATTCTCAACGTCACAGACCTACACGTTAAGCCTCACCTTAGTAACTTTCCCTATATATCCATGCTTAGGCCACAGCTAAATCTAGCTATGTTATAACATTTTTAACCCTCATTTTAGAGATTAGTCCTACTTCTTTAGGCTATTAGTGAATTTACAAACTGTAATTGTAAAAATAAATCCAGGTTACCACGGTTAATTACAGCTACTAAATTAATATTAAACGTTAGTGTATTCTCGTGAATCACATTGTGTACCTGTGAGAGTCCGACACCATTATGATGCATAACTGCCCTGTTGTGTTTTGAATAAGCAGAGAACGTGTTATAATTAAGACACGAGCATGCAAGATCATGAGTAAGAATCGCATATGCCCACTGGCCATTTGAAAAGAATAAATAGAATAACACTCTCACGCTCACCACAAGGAGGGAAGTGTATAGAAGCGCAAAATCGTAGTAGAGATAGTCTACGATCCGCCGTCAACCGAGGAGAGCAGGACCATGATCCTATACAGGCATAGTGATTTTATCCACTAGCGTCACAGAAGATCGAGAGAGAGAAAAAAGATAAAGTAGTTGATAAATAGGTAGCAGCCATACAAAGTACAGCACGTTTGTCAAGAGCATATTCAGACACATAATAACTCAATAAAATAATCAGGAATTCTGACAATCAGTCCAGACCTCAGTGACTGCACAGCTACACAGTTTCTACTGAATCTTCCAAGATGGGCGTATGTAAAGCGCCACGTGCCACATCTCAATGTGAATATTTACTCACACACGGAGACTGAGAACATGATAAGCTTGGAGGCACCGTCATGACACCATACTAGACTAGACATTTACAAAAGAATAAAAAGAACCACACGATTGCAGACAGTATCGTTCTATTCCACGCCCCACGTGAGCCACGAGTGAGTGATATGCGCATGCGATAGAGTATACGAAGCATAAGAATTGTTACACTCACAAACTGCTGAATCCAGCATGTGAATCTTGTTGCATGTGAATAACAAAATGCACAATAATAGGGACATCAGACAGCTCAGATAGAAATCTCAATAAGAAGCATCCTCAATAAGACCGAGATCGATTCAGAAGAATGAAGCTAGTGACGAATGTTGAGAATTATTGTTACTGTAATTTTACCATATGAGTTAGGATGTCAGGTCAGGATACGCCAGGAGCTAACGCGGACCTTCATAGGTGTAAATGGCAAAGGGTATCAGGAAACACAATTCATGTCTTTACAGACAACATATTAGCGATATTATAAGATGCTGGAGAAGACATTTATTGAATAAAATCAAATTTTGCATGTAGACTAGAGATATCTCTTGAGAATCAGATCACAATGATTGGCTTTCAAAGTACACACGCTCTGAGAGATTGCTGTAGCAAATAAAACTACGGATAACTTC
>JABUQX010024567.1:0-15000 GCA_015478945.1 Trachelipus rathkii | reverse complement strand
CGCCATTACTAGCGAAAGCTTAAGTTTTTGCATCACATTGAGAATTTGAATTTGAATATTGAATGATATCTATCTTTATCATCATGTGTCATGTTTGAATAATAGCGTTTTTTTATTTTGTCTTTTCAGCTGATTATTTGAGGTCTCTTCTTTCATATTTTATTCTTTATATTGTAGTTAGTTAAAGAATCTTTCTTGTTAAATTGTAATCATGTTTCACAAACATAAAAGCTAGTAGATCAAAACTTTTTAACTTACTTGGAAATGAAATGAAATATTGAATAAAACACAAAATAAAAAAAAAGTTAATAATATTATATTGCATTTATTATTCCTAAAGATACTTTTTATTTATAAATAAATTACCATCGGGCACAAACAAACATCAAATAAATGACTAAAGTATGCGTTGACAGGGAATGCAATCCTGAGTTGCCTAGCAGTTCACAAATGTTCTATCTTATTACTGTGGATTTATTATATTAATTAAAGTATCGGTATAGGTATCGGTATCGGCACCTAGAGTATCGGCCTCTTTTCTGGTATCAGTACATCCCTAATAATAATTATATATTATATATTATTATATCATCATATATATATATTATATATATATATATATATATATAAAATAAAACTATATATATATATAATATATATAATATTTATAATAATAATATATATTAATATATATAGGTATATAGTATATATATATATATTACTATATATATATATATTATTATATATATATATATATTATATATATATATATATAATATATATATATATATATATATATATATATATATATTTTTAGGCATATAAAGGACTTAATCATTTTAACTACTGCATGTGTGATTTGTCTTCCATATCAGCATATTTTTAGGCTTTGTGGCTTCTGGTAAGTATGTGTGCTTATTGATCTATATGAAAAGATAAAAGCTTTGTTTATTGTATCAAATTTATTCATAGTGTTTATAAAAATAACTGTTATATATATTAGCTATATATATATATATATATATATTATATTATATATATAATATATATATTATATATATATATATATATATATATACTATATATATATATATATATATATATATATTAATATTATATATATATATTATATATATATATTCTTCACCTTCCTCTTTGCCCCAAGATTGGGGGAAAGGTGCTGTACAAGCATCGGGAAAAGAAAAAGCAGTAGGAGAACTGACAAACGCCGAAAAGAAAGCCCAGCCTTACCGCCCCCTCATTAATAATTAGTGAGAGCTCGTCACAGACAGAAAATCCACCCTAGGGCATCATGGACCGCGACAGACCCTCACTATGGTAAATCGTCAATGTAAGGGCATCCCCTGGCCCAGGTGGGCCACAACCATTCCGCCCCCCATACAAAACCCCGCCATTTCTCTCCTATCATGCACCTTTATTCTCGCTCTGCCAAACTTCACATTCTTCTCCTTCAGACATTCGTTCACCGACTCAATCCACTTTCTCTTCGCGTCTCCCAGTCGGTCGGTTCCAACACACTCACACTTATAATCCGCTTAACCAACTTACTATCATTCATCCTTTCCACATGACCAAACATCTCAACATACTTCATTTATTTCTCTCATTTACCCCTTTCTTCAAACCACACCACTCTCTAATTACGTTCATTCCTCTCTTTATCAGTTCTTCTCACACCTAGCACCCCCCTAAGATTGTCCATCTTGAACACATTGAACTTTTAGATCTATACTTCTATATTCCAGACCATATGTTCACTTACCATACAAATTAACAACAGTACAACATACCCTCATGTAAGACCCTAGCACACTCAAAGACTTAGTTCCCTTGCATTCACCCAACGATTAATTGCACCAGCCACCTTCCTGCCATTCCAACTTTCCTACTACACTCTGCATCGGTCCGTTATCCCTTCTCATCAACATTTATACCCTAATATTTTAAACTCAAGACACTTGTTCTAGCTGCTCACCATCTTACATAACTTCACACTATGCAGGAGTGTCCTCACTCACAACCATAACCTTACTCTTATCCACGTTTACTTTCAAGCCCCTCCTTTTACACACTCTGCAAATCTCTCTACCAATCCTCTCAAACTCTCTTCAGATCGCCACACAGAACCAAATCATCCGCATTATAATAGGTAAGGCACCCTCCACTCAACTCCTTCTTCCACCATTCTTAACACCATTTCCCTGCCATCCCCACCCAAATTCTTTATAACCCCCAATTCCATATTTATACAAATTGAATAAACCAAGGAGACATTAACCAACCCTGTCTCTCACTCCGCTAGTAATCCTAAACCAATCACCATTGACACCATTTATTCTTTACACACGCTTCACTATCGTCATACATACTTTTTGATTCCATTCAGAAGCCTACCACCAACACCAAATATCACCTAACACCTGCCATAACGCTTCCCTATTAACTTCTATCATACGCCGTTGCAAAATCCATAAACCTAAATACCAATTTTATTCTTCTTCTCCTCATATTTCCTCAATCATTTTTCAATGGTAAATATTTGATCCACACATCCTCTACACTCCTAAACGCACCTTGTTCTTCACCAATCAGTCCTCCAGTCACTCGACGCACTCTTTCGACCAAAATACCAGCATATACCTTCCTACAACACTCAATAAATTTATTCCCCTATAATTTCTTACAGTTCCCTTTTCTCCCTTACCCTTATACAAGGCGGTACTATTACCGCTCTCCTCCAATCCAATATATATAATATATATATATATATATATATATATATAATATATATATATATATATTATATATATATATATATATATATTATATTATAATATATATATCTTCTTCTTTCTTTATCTAGCTTTTTTCCCAAGATTGGGAGTAAGGAGCGCTACAAGCATCGGAAAGAAAAGCAGTAGGAGAGTATGACAAATGTCGAAAAGAAAGCCCAAGCCTTACCGCCCCTCTGTACCATTAATTAGTGAAATCTCGTCACAGACAGAAAAATTCCCACCTAAAGCTTCATGGGACCCGCGACGGACCCTCACTAGTGTAAATCGTCATGTAAAGGGTTCATCCCTTGGCCCAGGTGGGCCACAACCATGCCCCCATTAACAAAACCCCGCCATTCTCTTCCTATCATGCACCTTTATTCTCGCCTCTGCCAAAACTCACATTCTCTCCTTCAGACATTCGATTACTGACTCAATCCACTTTCTCTTCGGTCTCCCAGCCGGTCGGTTCCCAAACACTCTCCACTATACATCCGCTTAACCAACGGACTATCATAACTTTTTTTTATCATTCATCCTTTCCACGTGACCAAAACCATTTCAACATACTTATCATTTTTATTCTCTCATTTACCCCTTTCTTCACACCACACAACTCTCTTAAATACGTTCATTCCTCATTTTTTTTAATTCTCTTCACACCTAGCATGCCCCTAAGATTGTCATCTGAACACATTGAACTTTTAGATCTATACTTCTTATTCAAGACCATTAGTCTCACACCATTTAACAATAACACAGGTAACAAACATACCCTCATGTAAGGACTCTAGCGCACTCAAGACTTAAGTCCCTTTACATTCAACCAACGATTAATTGCACCAGCAACCTTCCTGCCATTCACAACTTTCCTACTACACTCTGCATCATCCGTTCCCTTCTCATCAAACACATACCACTAAATATTTAAACTCAGACACTTGCTCCAGCTGGTCACCATCTAAATAACTTCACATAGAGGACTGTCCTCACTCACAACCATTAAACCTTACTCTTATCTAACGGTTACTTTCAACCCCTCCTTTACATACCCTGCCAAATCGCTCTACCAATCCTCTCAAACTGTCTTTCAGATTCGCCACACAGAACAAAATCATCCGCAATATAATAGGTAGGGCACTCTCCACTCATCTCCATTCTCCATTCTAACACCATTTCCTGCCATCCCCACTTCGAATTCTTCATAACCCCATCATATACAATTGAATAACCAAGGAGACAAACCACAACCCTGTCTCACTCCACTATTAATCCTAAACCAATCACCATTGAACACCATTTATTTCTTACACATTGCTTCACTATCGTCATACATACTTTTGATTCCATTCAGAAGCTACCACCAACACCATATATCACTGAATACCTGCCATTAAGCTTCCCTATTAAACTCTATCAACGCCTGTTTTAAATCCATAAAACCTAAATATAATTATTCTTTTCTCCCTCATTTTCTCATATCATTTGTTTCAATGTAAAGATTTGATTTACACATCCTCTACCACTCCGTAAACGCACCTTGCTCCTCACCAATCAGTCCCTCAGGTCACTCGACGCCACTCTTTCGACCAAAATACCATCATATACCTTCCCTACAACACTCAATAAACTTATTCCGCTATAATTTCTCAGTTCCCTTTCTCCCTTACCCTTATATAAGGGTACTATTACCGCTTTCCTCCAATCCCTGAACTATACCCCCCATAAACGCTTTATTACACAACTTCCAAATCCAATCATCACCATCTCCGTCTCCGCTCTGATCATTCACTAGCTAATTTCATCTATCCTGCAATTTTTTACCATTCTTCAACTTTCTCACCCTCCCATTACCTCCTCCTTACTAATACCTCATCCCCAAAATACCTTTTCCTTCTTGCACCATCAAAACCACATACATTCACTATCACCTCTTCATTACTGTTAATATTGTGCAGATTTCGAAGTGTTCTTTCCACACTCCCCTCACTTCCATTTCATCAGTTACAAAAAGCAGCACTTTCCCTATTCATTATTCTAAGCAGATTCCCCTTATTCTCATTCTTAAACCTTTTGGCGCTTCCTTCCCAGAAGAGCTTCCTATTCCCTTGTATATCCCATTCATCCTCCTTCCCAAAACTGTTCATTTACCTCTTGTTTTTTCCTACGTATTGCCACCTTTTATATGTCTTTTTTCCTCCTTATATAATCAAGGCATCTTTCTTTTGAAACTTCATCATTTGCTTTTTAGTACATTCAACCACAGTGCTTCTTTTTTACCTTTAAACGCTTTCATCACCTCTTTTCATTCCACCATTCGCTGTATAACATTCTTACTTCCTACTTAGACATCCACCACATTCCTTTGCCACTACTAACAATTGCTTCCTTCATTTGCGCCCAGATTTGTTCAGTATCAACTTGTTCACATTTCAACCGGCATTTACTATGCGAGCGCTCTTACATTACTTATCCTTATTGTCTTTGCCTCACTTAACTTCTCACTCTTAATTTTACCTACTTCCTTTCGTATCACCTTCCTCTTCATCCAAGCCCCCACTAACTTAATTTTACATAGAACAACATAATGATCCGATAATCCCATTCCTAAACCCCTCACTGATTTAACATCCAACACATACTTCAACATCTCCTTCTTCACCAACACCAAATCAATCATTACTCTCACTTCGATACCACTCTACCTACACCAACTCTTGTATACTTATGGATACTCTTGTATTGGATACTCTCTCTCTCTCTCTCTCTCTCTCTCTCTCTCTATATTATATATTATATATATAATTATATATATATATATATATATATATAATATATTATATATATATATATACTATATATAATATATATACGGTATATAGGTAATAAGGATAAGTATTTAAGAGCGCTCACAAGTAAATCAGTTGAATGTGAACAAGTTTGAAACTGAGCAAATCTGAAAGCAAATGAAGGAAGCAGTATGTGGATGTGCTAAAGTAGGAAGTAAGAATGTTAACAGTGAGTGGTGGAATGAAGAGGTGATGCAAGTAGTTAAATGTAAAAAAAGAGGCGTGGTTTGAAGTACTAAAAGCCAGTGATGAAGTTTCAAAAGAAGAAAGATGTATGGAATTATATAAGGAGGGAAAAAAGAAATACTAAAAGGTGCGTATGTAGGAGAAAAAATGAGTTAAAGGAAGGAGGATGAATGGTGACTTACAAGGGAATAAGAAGCTCTTCTGAAAGGAAGCGCGAAAAGTTAAGAAGGAGAATAAGGGGAATCTGCTTTAGAATAATGAATAGGGATGGTGCTTTCGTAATTGATGAAATGGATGTGAGGGAGTGCGGAAGGAACACTTCGAAAATCTGTAAAAATTGGCAGTCCCGAGGAGGTGGATTGGGTGAAATATTATGAACTCTATGACGAAGTGTGTGGGTTTAATGGAGCAAGATGGGCATAGGAATTTGGGGATGTGGGCATTAGTTAAGAGGAAGTAATGGGTAGGTGAGAAAGTGAAGAATTGGTGAAAATCTTGCAGGTATAGATGAATAACTGGTGAAATGATCAAGAAACTGAGGCGAGATGATGATTGATTGGATTTGAAGTTGTGCAACAAGGCGTTTATGGAGGGTTAAAGTTCCGCGATATCGGACGGAGAGCAGTAATAGTACACTTAATAAGGGGTAAGGGAGAAGTTGTAACTGTAGGGAATATAGGTGAATTAGTTAAATATTGAGTGTTGTAGGAAGAGATATGCTTATATATAGTATATATATATAATATATAATATATATATATATATATATAATATATATATATATATATATATATTATATATTATATATATATATATATATATATATATATTATATACGAGTTTATGGATACTTATTACTTGGTATAGTTATTATATATATATATATTAGTGATGGGACGATTAATCGTCATCGTCATCGTCATCGGCAAAATCGGCACATTTTTTTTCAATCGTCATCGTCATCGTCATCGGCATTTCGCCGATTATTTTGCCGATTAATTGAACAAATATTAGGAATTTTGAATAATAATAAAACTCAATAATAATAATAATAATAATAATAATAATAATAATAATAATAATAATAATAATAATAATTATTAATTAATATAATAATAATAATTAATAATTATATATATATATATTATATATATATATATATATATATATTATATATATATTATATATATATATATATATATATATAATATATATATATATATATATATAGATAAGAATTAATTTTTATTAATTAATATATATATATACTATATACCCTGCTCCTAAAGGATTTATGACATTCCCAGTGCCTAATGGTTCGCCTTTCTTTTATGCGTTCATATCCACACTCATCCTCCAACAACATATCATAATAACACATACTTATATCAACACCCCTCTTCTAGACAACATCTTACAGACATTCCTATCCCTTATATCCATACGTGTAGGGAGAAAAAATTGCCCACATCGTATGTCCTGTGTGTTGTAGAAGGCGACTAAGGGAAGGTGGTAGTTAGCTTGGCTGTCTACTTACCACTTTCTTTTGCCAGGAATGCTAATGCATGCCTAGGAGAAAGTCGTGATCGCAGTAAGCGCACTTCTATCCTTCGGCGAAATTTTGGATTTTTGGGGGGGGGGAAAATTTTTTTTTTTCCGGGTTTAATATCTGTATTTGAAATGTCAGAGGAATAAATGTATGATGAGATGAGGAGAGAGGTGATGGATGTATTTGAAAGGGCAATATTTGATTTGCTCTCTGTGACTGAAACAAAGATGAAAGGAAACGGTGAAAATGATTGGTGTGGTGTGAAATGTGTTTTGTGTTGCTGTGGAAAGGTATGAGAGGGGGATAGAAGGATTTGCAATTCTGATGAGTGAATTGTGGTAGAGAGCTATGGTAGATATTGTGTGTGTGAGTACTAGAAGCTAAAGGCAAATTTTGTTTGAAAAGGTCCAAATTTGTTGTGGTTGGACATATTGATCCATCTGGGGTAATGTTGAGAGGAGTACGATTTTCTGCGGATAATCTGAATTGATGTTTTGGATGGGGGATGAATAGGAGATCCACAAGCCATCGATCGCCCCATTAAAGAGTTTTGTGTTATCTAGTGCACCACCACCCACGGCTGGAAAGCCCTATTCAAGTAGTGTAGATACTCTCAAAGTTCACCCTTCAGGAAATTACCGATATGGAGCACAGATCGCAGCTTTAAAGTGGAGGGATATATTCAGTAGGGAAATACAGAAGATGGAAGAGAATTCCACAGACAGAGGTGGTGGGAAAGAAGGAAGCACCACAGCAAAACTAGCGTGGAGTTACCAATGTCAACACAAATACTCAGTGCGCAGATTTACCCACCCCTTGTGCTACGAACGGAGTTTCGTAAAGGTGTGCAGCGAGTGATAAGTTCCCTCGACCACCTGCCGCTGCGGTTTACCTATAGGATAGAGCATAAAGCACCAACATCGCTCGCAAAAGATAGAGGCGTCAAGTGAACTTGCGAAAGTACAGAACAGCTTGATAAGGCCTTTTTGCCCGTTGACTCGGACCCTGCCAAAGCCGGGTTGAAAAGCAGAGCCCCTCCCAGATATGAGAGCAGTCACTCCATACATGGGCGGATGGGACCCTTGTATAAGCTGGAGCAACTGAGAAAGGAGGAAAGTCTCACAGGTCTAAAAGAACTTCGTTTCTTTGAGGCCACCCTAGCAACCGTTGCGATGTGAGGTTTCCAAGACATTTTTATGTTCATGTTAAGGCCAAAGATGTTTATATTGTCAACAGGAGAGGACGACAGAACCGTCGAAGAGATAAGGAAAGATTATGAAGGTATTTTGGAGAAGAGAGTTTGATTAGAAGTTGTTTTTTTAAAGAATTGAATTTCACAAAGTTATTTCAATCCATCAGCGAGAATAAAAATCGGAAAGATTAAGACGAGGAGGCATTCTAGAAGTAAAAAGAGGGAGTAGAATTGAATAAGTACAACGAATGAAAGGGGTCGAGTGCATCGGATACGCGTGATAGAGTTAGAGGTTGCAGGTGAAGAAGATCATTAATGAAAAGTAGGAATAAAGTAGGAGATAAGAACAGAAACCCTGAGGAACACCACTATGAATAGAAGAAAAAGATGTCGCCCCATCAACAACAGCCGATATTGAAGCGATTTGAAAGAAAGCTAGATAAGTAAGCAAAGAGAAGGAAGGAACCCAAAGGAGGGAGCTTGGAGAGCAGTGACGGGTGCCATACTCGGTCAGAATCTTTTGGTATGTCAAAGCGCCACCACGGCAAGTCTCACCGTAGTTACCTAGAGCGAAAAAAACCATAAAACGGCTTAGAAGGGAATGTATATCGCCAGTAGACTCCGTGCAACGAGAGCCGTACTGGCAATCGGAATGAGTTTCCAGATGATCTTAGAAAAGTGAAAGTTAAGAAGGGTTTTCAAAGATCTTTAGATAGAATACAAAGTGAGAGCTACAGGGCGATAGTTAAAAGGATCAGAGCGGCTTCTCCTTTTTTCGGAATAGGTTCGACATGTGAGAGCTTCCAACACTGAGGGAAAGGGATAGTATTGAGACATAGAGAATTAGATGAAAAAAGGTGGCCGAAGAGATTAGCCTTTCAGTTGGAGAATTAGCAACACAATGATCAGATCGAATGAAGAGGAGGAAGGCAGATTTACAGAAGTTGCTAGAGATGAAAGATTTGTCAGTAGAGACCAAGGAGGTTAGCGCACTTTCTTTGATGAAAGCCCGCTTTTGGCTCGTCGAAGAGTATCCGCAACGATTTCTAGCTGAATGAAAATTAGCGAGAGTGATAGGAGAACAGAGAATTTTCCACCCCGATAGCACTTGTCTCTAGCCTGATGGCCAGAGACAAGCACGATCGAACCATAGATTATGAGGAAAGAAAGAATTTTAGTTTTAGAAGGAATGAATGAGGAAAGAAGGATTTAGCTGAGAAGGAATGAACTTGCTCATGCCCATCAACGATTACAGCTCCCTCCTTATTCTTTTTAAATCTTTATACATTCATCATTATTCCTTACTGAGGTAGCCAATTTGCAATCATCTGCAAACTTTGGAAACCTTACAATTTAAGTCCTGGTCTAATATTATATACACTGTATGAGGAACAGCCACTTGACCTAAGAAAACGTTACGGACCACAAACAAGTCTCCTCATTTCCATTAATAATTACTTTTCATTTTTCATTTGATTAACTATTATATTATTATTATTATTATTATATTATTATTATTATTAATTATTATTATTATTATTATTATTATTATTATTAATTTATTATTATTCTTATTATTATTTATTTCTTTACCTATTTTTATAACTTTTATTATTATTATTATTAGGTTGAACCCTGACCCCCTTGTCTACAGCCTTATATATATATATAATATACTATATATATATATAATATATATATATATATATATATATATATTATATATATATATTATATATAATTAATATATATATATATATATATATATAAATATATATATGTATATAAATAATTTATTTATATATAATATATATATATATATATATATATATATATATATATATATATATAGTATATATATATATATATATATATATATATATATATATATAATATATATATATAATATATATAGGAGAGAGAGAGAGAGAGAGAGAGAAGACGAGAGAAGAGAGAGAAGAGAGAGAGAATAAAAATAATAAAAAAAAGTTTTTATTCAATTAATCGTCATCGTCCATCGTTCATTCGTCATCGGTGAAATTTTGCTCTAATCGCATCGTCAATCGGCAAAAATTTTTCTAATCGTCCCATTACTAATATATATATATATATATATAGTATATATATATATATATATATATTATATATATATATATATATAATATATATATATATATATATATATATATTATATATATATATATATATATAATATATATATATATATATATATATATATATATATATATATATAATCATCATCATCATGTAAAAAAACGCCTTCGCCCATATATATTGCACCGGACGACAAAATGCACTATAACATATGGCACAAATCGAAAAGAAAGCCCAATTAGTGAGACCTCGTCGCAGTCAGAAAATCCACCCAAGAGCTTTCACGGAGATCGCGGACGGACCCTCACTATGCATAATCGTCAGTGTGGGGCTTCATACCCTTGGCACAGGTAGGTGGGCCCAACCATACTCCCTCACAAAAAAACCTGCCATTTCCTCCTATTATGCACCTTTCTTCTCGCCTTGCCAAACTCACATTTCTCTCCTCCAAGACATTCCTTAGGTGACTCAATCCCCTTTTTCTTCGATCTCCCAGCCAAGTCGATTCCCCAACACATCACCATATACATTCTGCTTAACCAAACCGACTATCATTCATCCTCTCCACATGACCAAGCTATATATATTATATATATATATTATATATATATATATATATATATATATATATATATATATATATATATATATATATATATATTATAAATATATATATATAATATAAGTATATATATAGTTATTATATAATATATATATATATAAATAATATTTTTATAATTATTTTTTTATATTATATATATATTTACTTTACATTCATACACATACACAAGCTACAAAAAAGGCGATTGGACACACTTCACCAATCACATAGAAAATAGCATACACCCCCTAAATATCACAAATACATCAACACTCAATAAAGCCATACAAAATTTCACATCTCTAATCCAAAAAACAGCTAACCAAAACATTCCCAGAGGATACACCAAAAAAACAACCCAACCCTAACACCTGAAATTGAGCAGCTAATTAAACAACACAACTGATTCAAAGAAACAATACCCACATCACCACACAAACAACTTTCAAACCTTCCTCACCAAGAATATTCAACACACAAATAATACCAGAATGTGAAAATCAATAAAAATACTGAAAAACGCTAACAACCACCAAACATATAATCACGAATCCATCAGAAACCCAAACACACAAAACCCCCAATCCATCAAACAACACATAAACATTCTCGCAACTCACTTTGCAAAACAAAGTCAAAAAAACTCACACACCCTCAAAACGGGAAAATCATCAAAGCCCTCAAGAAAATAAAATGCAACCACGACCCAACAACTGACCTTGAAAACACTGCGAAGACCTTCAAAAACTCACCAGAAACAGGCCTAGACAGCATTTCAAACAAACACCAAACACCTAGAGAAGACAGCTCTAACCCAACTAGCACAAATATACAACTGTTTCATCAGCCTAAATTTAATTCCCCCTATCTGGAAAAAAGCTATCATCATACCCAAACTGAAACCGGAAAAAAAAACAAATCCTTCCTACCACCCCATCTCTATTATCAAACTATGCAAACTTCTAGAAAAAAATCATACTGAACAAAATAACATATCCCCAAACACAACTTCAAACAAAACCACTTAACCACAAGCGCACTTACAACCATCATCCAGCCCACAGTCAACGGTCTAAACTTAAAAACCCACTCACAATACATTAATCATAGAAATCCATATTAACATTGCCTTTGATACAGTATCCAAACACAACTTAATCCTCAAAATAACAAAATCAAATATCCCCACTAACCTTAAGAAATGGATTTCCAACTTCCTGTCAGGAAGAACAACACAAATACAAACTAACAACACAAAATCCCGAACAGTAAACATCAATAACTAAGTATCCCAAGGTGCAATCCTATCCCCACATTATTCAACCAATTCACAGCCGATCTCCCACAACCACAAGCAGACCATATAAACATAACTTGTGCAGGCGACATTACCATAGCCACTACACATCAGAATCTAAACACTGCTATAAACCTGATGCAATAATTCATCAATCAACTTCAAACATATTTAATAGACAACAGAATGTCCGCCTCTTCAAACAATTCATCAATCACTTTAATCAACCAACACTGACCGCCAACTCAGCACCTCCCCGTCCCCCAAATCTACTTAAACAACATTGCCATACCTTTCAACAAAACTCCCAAAATCTTAAAATCTTCGGAATAACACTTGACACTCATCTCACCTTTACAAAACACATAGACAACATAATTTCATCAGCAAACAGACTTCACAAACAACAAACACATCCACCACCATATACAAACAATACATACTCCCAACTCTAAACTACGCCTCCCCAACTTGGTACCCACTACTGACTAAAAACAACATAAAGAAACTAAACAAAGCACTACAAATCATAACAGGATGTACATCAACAACATCAGAACAACACCTACACTAAGAAACCAAAATACTACCCATAGATATAAACCTGGATATGATAGGCATGCAATTCTTTGCCAAAACACAAACACCCCACTTTCCATGCCATACTGCCTTCTCCAATCCCATACACCACAGACTTAAACAACCACCTTCATCACTAGCCCTACTCTACAAACAGATCCTGACCCACATCCCACCTCCACTAAACAACAGATCATACACCAAACAAATCCACACAACATAACAGAAAACTACCTAAGACGCAGACCACCAAACAACATTTTAAACAAGCATCCACCAAAAATAGCATAAGAATTTAACTCCCTTCCAAGAACCTAGCCAGTCATCTTTGGCCAAACTAAGATGCTGCCACCACCCAGTTACAAAATTACAAATTAATAATATTATTTTCACACGTTTATTGTATTTATGCATTTCCATTAGCTGTAATTAAGTGAAGCAAAAATTAATAGCTCTTTATAAATAATAATTTATATGCAAAAAATAATGTTCATAAAAATTCAAAAAAACGTGCAGATGAAAATTGAAATTTCGAAAACATTCTGTATTTAAAATCCTGATTTGATTTATAATATGAGCGAAAGAAGCAAAAAAATTTACACTCTCATCACTCCATCACTCAGTTGAGTTCTTAGTTTGGTCAGTTAAGATGATATTTCTGCTTCAACGCTAGTTTGAGGTATAGAATCAAGTATATTCATAATTTTGTTAATGTAACCCGTTTTTTCACCAGTTGCGTTAAATATGTCGAATTCCTTTGTGAAATTCCTTGCAATTGATTAGACTTTTGATTGAGCTTTGCTTTTGATAACATTGTTTTTTTTTTGTTTTTTGTTTTTTTTAAATTATTATTATTATTATTATTATTATTATTATTATTATTATTATTATTATTATTATTATTATTATTATTATTATAAAAATTGCGTTCCCCAATTTCTGAGAGAGAGCCTGTCGATTTTGGCTGTCAGCTTCTTTTTATCTTCCTCAGATTCTGATAAATCAGTCGAAAAATATCGATGCTTTGTATCAATAATACATAAAATTATTACTAAGAAGACATCTGTTTGGCTTTGGCAAACCATGCCACTTTGGCTCATGCACTTTATTGAATTTGTTCCCAGTTTTTTTATACTTTATTAACCCAAGCAATGGTTTTTATTTCTTTTCAAATAGTTGTGATATTAAGGTTTCCTTAACTTCTTTGGATTAGAATTTTTCTCAGTAAGTTCTTGAATGATATATGTAAAAACTCTCAACACTAAGAAGAGTTTCATCACGACTTCAAAGTTTTCTATTCAATTTTGACTGGTTTCAAAGCTTGCACAATATCATTTAATGCAATAAACTTTGTTTCATGTACTGGATTATTCACTTTATAACCGGGCTATGGAGTCGGAGCCAGAAACAGGAGCTGAAAGGTGTTGGATGGAGCCAGAGTCAGAAGGAACGAAATTTTTTGGGTGAAGTTGGAGCCAGAATGTAAACTTCTTTGGGGGTGGAGCCGAAGGCAGTGGCAGAAAACTATATATATATATTTTTTTTTTTAATGCAATAATTGGGTCATGGGTTGAACCATATATTTAAGATGATGGAAATTCATTTACAGCTTCAAATTTAGCAGCGATTTCTTCTTCCGTATTATTCCTAATGAAACTGTAACTGTAATATTAGCTGAGAATGAGTTCTCTTGAAACATTTTGAAGAAATAATAGATTTGCTTTAGATTCCCCTATTCTAGATCTTTTTAGAGTACAACTATCTGCTGTTACAGGTCCCTCTATAAAGTGTTTGCCTTTTAAGTGCCGAGGCAAGTCACATAGAGAAAGAAGCCTTT
>JABUQX010024566.1:5000-18066 GCA_015478945.1 Trachelipus rathkii | reverse complement strand
TTAAATCCCATCCTCTGTAAAGGAATTTTGCTCGTCGGCTGGATTCCCAAAAATATAATTTGTGTTTTTATTTTAACTTTACTGATAGGAACCTGCAGTATTCTCAGCTACATCACTCGTGCAATTATAAAAAAAAAAAAAAATCTGAACACATCTATAGTAATATATATTATACTATAGTTATACATATACTACATATACTAATAATATAATATATACAAGATATATATATATATATATATATAATCATAAATAAATATATATATTATATATACTATTATATAATATATATACTATAAACTATATATATATATACAATCACTTTAATATTTTATATATATATAAATATAATATTTACGGTCGAAACATTAAACTAAAAAAAAAATTAAATTAAAATGTGAATTCTTTTATTAATTCAATTTGAAGCTCAAAAATTAAAAAAAAGTAGTAAGTTCTTTTTTATTTAGCCCATTTTGTGTCTGGGAAATTCTTTTCTTTTTTTTTAATTTAATTCTGCATATAAAAAAAAATAATTACCAAGGAATCCAAAGTGAGAGTACTATTTTTAACACGAGATCCTCTACCACAAGACCGCTGTTAAATCTTTATCACAACATTCCTGAATAATAGTTATATATAATATATATATATATATTATTATATTAGTATACTAGTTAAAAACTATCTTGTAGTAATTCTATTATCTACCGATCTTGGAGCCAAACTTCGACATA
This sequence comes from Trachelipus rathkii, assembly GCA_015478945.1. Lineage (NCBI taxonomy): Eukaryota > Metazoa > Arthropoda > Malacostraca > Isopoda > Trachelipodidae > Trachelipus > Trachelipus rathkii. Next base: position 17,332 of record JABUQX010024566.1, on the reverse strand, counting down.
CGAGTGCGTATGACTTGTCTACACAATACGTCTACAACAAGGTCAGATCATAAACACTTATCCACTTTTCCTTTCAGACGGTCACGTGCACCATTCGCTACTGGTGTCACATGTCTCCCAAAACCGCTTAATTCTTTTACGATCACCTAGGCTGTGTGATTGCCCCTAGTTCAACTCTGCAGTGATAAACGTTTTCCACTCTGATTAAAGCCAGCGTCCGGAATATACGCATACTCTAATACTTGCGCGGTTACCTCTGAAGTGAATATAAGAACCCTCCTCTCAAGATTAAACGCTTTACACCTCCATATTTATATTGAAGAACTTCGTATATGATTTATAGAACCTTCTGTGAGTCCTTTCGATATATATATATACAGTTTATGATGATTCTAGCTTATATAGCTTCCACTTCAATCTGGCGAGTTCACCTATGTATGCCTGCTACTCCGTGTATCTCCCTATCTTACTTTGTCGTGGGTCCTTTCCTCTTAATATATATATATATATAGTTTACCTTGAACATACGAAATTTCCCGGAGATTTCCGAGATGCGACAGTCTTTGTCACTCTTGTAGATTTTTTTTTGCTTTGAATTGTAGCCCAAAATTTGAGGTACGAGCCGCACGCAAGAAAATTTACCAGTTTATTGGAAAGGGAAGCACAAACGAAAAAGTGTGGCAAACTTGGTCCTGCATCGAAGCTATTTCAATGACCCACTTGCCGTTAACTCATTGAGAAAACATGCTGAAATGGAGGAAGAAACAAAACTTCCTTGGACTGGTTTTTCTTGAAACCCCTGCAAGGAGGTAAGTGAGGAAATGCGCCCCCCCCTACGCGAAAAAGCAAAAAAACCATGAAGAAAATTAAGGTTAAGTTCAAAGTTGTTCCTGAAATCGAATGTAAATATACACTTTATAAAACAAGTTTGTTCTTTACATTCTCTTTACATTTTGTTTTTATTTAAAAATTTGTTAAAAAAAAAAACCTTAACAAAAAAAAAATCAGATGAAAATACTGGTGTGGCATTTTGGGGGCTGGAACGAATTAATGGCATTTCAATTAATTTCAATAAAAAAAAAATTAATTTTGACATACGGAACCAATTGAGTACGAACTCAGTAACGGAACGAATTAAACTCGTAAGTCAAGGTACTAATATATATATATAATATATATAAATATAATATATAATATAATATATATATATAATATTATTATATATATACATCTGCCTATGTCCCACCCGATTACTTGATATATACTATACTCTCTCCCATGGCAATCTACTTTACAGATATCACATAATATAAATTTTTTTTGTGTTAATATACTTCGTCTGTGTGTGTTTCTAATGAGAGATCAATAATAACACCCAGCCGCCACGGGCAGAGCCCTTAATCTTAGGAGGGTTTGTACTCAATTTTTACGTTCCCAAGAACCGCCAGACTTGCACTCGAGATGTCCAAGAGTAGCATAACAAGCCCTCGTCGACGAACTCTAGAACATTCAACAATCAATTGCGTGCGCCCTTCAACACACGCGCGCGACACAAAGTCCGCCGAACCTGCAAACAATTCACTGTTTGTTTGGCGCGAGTGCTCTTCCACTGAGCTACCGGGTGGCTGTTTTGTATAAATAAATATAAAATACAAAAAAAAAACATATACATGCAAAATAAATACATTACATAAATACACAAGGCAAACATATTAATATTTCATTATCACTATTATTAAATTATTAAAAACTTTTAATAATTATATTTCAAACACAAATTCAATATATTATTTCACTATCAATCACTACAAATCACTGTATTTTAATATGTATTATTATTACTATTACTATGCTACTATGATTAACCACTTATTAATTATGTTTTACACTATATAGTCACCACTATGCACCCACTACTCACTATATTAAATATTATATTATCATTACACTACTGTCACTATTATTCATTATTATATTATCATTATTATTAAGGAAAAGCAACAGTTGAGGAGACTCTGCTAAACTGGGAAACTGCATAACTGAGGCCCTCTTGTTTGGGCAAAGATCAAGAGGCGTCGAAAAATCAAATGCGAGACGTAGTCCAAGTAGATTTTCTCTATCATATGGCCAAATGACTTGTAAATTCTCCAAAATTTCAAAGAAGAACAGATATCGAAAGTTATGCCGCTCCACACCCAATTATTATTTATTTATTAATTAAAATATTTACTTATTTTAATCTAAAAGTGAAATTTTAAAGATCGTAAATTATTTTTCTCATTTTGCCAAAATTTTTAAACTCTTTAAACTAACTGGCCATCTGATTTAGTCCAAATTGATAGATAAACTCTCCTGCGAATGTGTAAGGAGTAGATGGAAACAGAGCCCTTATTAAGTTTCTTTTCTGTGCGCCTTACACTTATGCTGTTCTTATCTCTGTTTTGCGAGAGAGTGCGCATTCTCGTTTCCTTGATGATTCACATCAACTAATACGAATCGGCACCTCCACCACCTCATATACGTATATATATAGATCCATATATTATAATTTAAGTAGTTATTATCCATAATATTGAGTGAGGTTATATATATTACTATATAATATATATATTATATATATATATATAATATAATATATATATATATATATATATAATATATATATATATATATATATATTATATATATATATATATATATATATATATATATATATATATTATACAGGGTGTTTCAGGAATAAACCGACAAACATTGGTGGGGCATTGGTCACACGAAATAGAGCCTAAATGCCTCTATATACATATGGACGGAAACGCAACCGTTTCCGAGATATAGCTACAAACAAATGGTACCAGAAAGGTACCAACCTCACCTTTCCTGTTAGGTTTAGCACGCAATGGTCTGCTTGTAACATAGGTGCATATATTATATTATTACACACTTAATATTACACATTAATGACAGTACAGTAGGAAATAATACATTATCAATACTATTATTACTAATACTACTAGTAATACTAATAACGATAGTACTTGCCTTGCGTCTGCTTAATCGATGAAAGGCGTTTACTGTTAGGAAAGAACAATAGTGACAGCAATAGGAATAGTAATGAAACATTTATTATTACAGGTACATACATAGTAATGCAAATGTTACGTGGTACAGTATATTTGTTTGTATCCATTACAATAAATGTTCAAAATGACCTCCTCTAGAGTTAATACAGGCATCTACACGCCTTGTCATTGACTGACGTAGTCTCTCAAATGTTCCAGCCCGTTGCCGAATATCCTGACAGGCGTTTAATAGACGGTGGTGTAGAGTAGCTTCGTCAGCAACAGGTTCATTATACACAAAGCTTTTCAGGTGTCCCCATAAGTAATAATCTAAGGGGTTGAGATCGGGTGAACGTGCGGGCCATGGCACCGGACCACCTCTACCAATCCATCTATTGTTGAATTTACCATTCAGATATCCCCGAACTTGAGCGCTAAAATGAGACGGGGCACCATCATGCATAAACCACATGTCTCGCACGATATTTAACGGAATATCGTCCAGAAGGGTTGGGAGCGTATGCCGTAGGAAGTGTAGATAAACCTGGCTGTTGAGCGGTTCCGGGAATAACATATGGTTCGATAAGATAGTCACCAAGAACACCGGCCCATACATTTATTGCGAAAACCTGTTGCTGTGCCGTACTTGTTATTATTTTCATGTGGATTCCGTTCTGCCCATAGATGATTGTTAGTAACGTTTGGTTGGCGTGCGTTAGTGATGCCTTCTCTACCGAAACAGGCTTCATCTGGTGAACCAGGATTAAGGACTGTTTTTTATATTTCGTGTTTGAAATGCATGCGACGCAAACCATTGACAGAACTGTAACCGTGGTACATAATCTGCGGTGACAGATCCCTGCACACGTTGAAGGGTGGATATGGTACAGCAGAATTTTCCGTTGCAGTTATTCTCCACATGTAGGTATTAGAGAAGTCGGTCCCGCTGGCCAATTCTGTCGAGGTAACGCTGGGGTCCCTGTCACTATGGGCAAGAATACCTTCCTCTACGGCGGGTGTACGAACAGCTCGTGGTTGTCCTCGTTTGGCCGCTGCAGGTACAAAAGTGAGCCACTCTCACACAATCATCAGATAAATACTTGTGTAGGGGCTATGTGTGTGAGTGCCGATCTGGTGTAGTTGTCTAAAATAATCGTCGCCCCCTACCTAAAACTGTTTGCCTCCCATATGTCAAATAGCATATCCGCTGCCCCTGAAATGGGTACCGCCATAGCTTGTGCAATGATTACAAAAGGTGCATCCCCACTGTGATTAACAATGGACGAATATACGGAAGTAAACTAGTTACGCTATGTCTCCAAACGTATAGCGTTACGTTCTGCTTTAGTCAAGCGTTCAGCCATGTTTGCCAATGTGACGATGTTGGTAAATAGGAAAAATTTTTCCGTAAAGATATGTTCTCCATTCATAATTAATTGACGACGTCGTCGAACTGTGTACTCTTGGTGGGGACCACAAATATGGTCGTCCAACTGAAAATCTGATATATGTTCTGTTATTATTAGTCGTAAATATTATTTGCATTATTAGCAGTACTGTTGATTATTATTCAAAAATATTATACTTTATATATTATATATTAGATTAATTTATATTATTTATATTGTTATTATTATTATTTATTATTATTATTATATTATTTTATATTATTATATATTATTATTATTATTATTATTATATTATTATATTATTATTATTCATTTATTATTATTGTTATTATTATTATTATTATTATATTATTATTATTATTATTATTTATTATTGATTTATTATTATTATTATATTATTATTATTATTATTATTTATAGTATTATTATTATATTATTATTATTATATTATTATATATTATTATATAATTATTATCATTTTATTATTATTATATTATTATTATTATTATTATTATTGATTATTATTATATTGTTATTATTATTATTTATTATTTATTATTTTTATATATTATATTATTATTATTTATTATTATATTATTATTATTTATTATTATATTATTATTATTATAATTATATATTATTATTTTTATATTATTATATTTATATTTTATATTATATTTATATTTTATATTTATATCTTTATTTATATTTATCTTTATATTTATATCTATATTTATATTTATGTTATTGTTATTATTATTATTATTATTATTATTATTATTATTATTATTATTATTATTATTTTTTTATTTATTATTAATATTATTAATTATTATTATTATTATTATTATTATTATTATTATTATTATTATTATTATTATTATTATTATTATTATTATTATTATTATTATTATTTTTATTATTATTATTAATTATTATTATTATTATTATATTATTTTAAATTTTATTATTCAAAATTATTATAAGTACTATCTTAGTAATTATGTGTTGATAATATTTCTCCTGAAATATTGATTTGGTACCTTTTATGGCAACTATGCTGCTTTTATTTGAAATATGTGCGGTTTTCGATCGACGGAAGTTATATCAATTAGGTATCTCATACACATTGTATCTCACTATGTGTATTGCAAATCCGATAGGTACCAATGTAAACCTGTGCGTGTTACACATGGTTTCTGGTACCATTTGTATGTTGCTATATTCTCGGAAAGGTGCGTTTCCGGCCATATGTGTATAGAGACATTTAGGCTCTATTTCGTGTGAGCGTTGCAGACCAAGTTTTTTGGTCTATTCCTGAAACACCCTATATATATATATAATAATATATATATATATATATATAATATATATATATATATATAAAAATAAAAAATAACATATATATATATATATAATATATATATATATATATATAAATATATTATATATATATATATATTATATAAATATATATATCATAATATATATATATGCAAACTAAAGAAGTACCCGCATCATATCTCGAAAACTAAGATAGGTACAAGAAAACTGTTTTCATATATTTAATCAGCGTAAGAAATTTGTATGAAAAATGAAAAAAAAATTATTTTTTTAAAAAAATTTTTTTATATCTCCAAAACAACGATAGGTACAAGAAAACTAATAAACATTTATGAATCAGCGTGTGAAATTTGTATTGAAAAAAAAGGAAATTTTTTTTTTTTTATATATATATTAATAACATATTTGGAATCAGCATATGAATTTTTTTAGGGGCTCGAAGCCGACGATGGCAGAGGGGGGACGAAAAGTCCCTCGTCGTCCCCCGGAGGCCGAGAGGACCCCGACTCTTTGCATTTTGCGGTTTACCCTGGGGTATTCTTTTAGTTAAAAAAACAACAACATTTTTTTCCATTTTTTTTCATAACATTTCATACCGCTGATCTAAATATGTTATTAGTTTTCTTGTACCTATCTTAGTTTTGGAGATATAAAAAAAATAAAAATAAAATATGTTAATTTTTTTTCATTTTCCATACAAATTTTCAATACGCTGATTCCATATATGTTATCAGTTTTCTTGTACCTATCTTAGTTTTCCAGATATGATGCGGGTAACTTCTTTAGTTTCACCATATATATATATATATATATATATATATATATATATAATTATATGATATTCATATATATATATAAATCTATATATATATATAAATTTATATATATATATAATTTATGTTGATAGGCTTAATAGGCAGAGTCACCTCAGTTATATAGTAAGATAATTTGGCTTATAGGTTCACACGTTATATATATATATATACTATATATATATATATATTATATATATATATATATAAAACTTTAAAACCCTTAAATTATAATATATTGCCTCGACAAAGTTACTTAAAATATTTAACAAGGTTATTTCTTTTTTAAATAATTTTTAAAACTTAATTATTAAAAGTTAAAATGACAAAAAATTATAACTTTTGAAAGCTGAAAATATAAAATTAAAATGGTACTCTTTTAAAAATAATATTTCACAATATTATAAAAATGGATCAATGAAAAATCCAAACACTCTCTATAAACGGAAACATAATTGAAACCTAAAAGAACAGGCTTTCCTTTAAAAAAAAAAAAAAAATAAATAATAAAAAAAGAAAAATTAGTAAAAGAAACTATCAGATTACGTATCTAATATATTATATATAATATTATATATATATATATTATATATATATATATATATATAATATATTTGTCTTATAATAATATATAATAAATAATATTATAATATCACTTATAAATTAAAGTATTATACTAATATATACTATATATATATACGATCGTCGAAGAATAACGCACCACTAGAAAAAATGGCATTCGCCGACGGTTACGAAGCTGTCTATCGTGGCGTAATAATGGATACACTGGGAGCAGGCCTGTCGCCTGAAAAACCCTGAGAGAATACTCAAATATAAATGTCATCCACACACCTAGACGATCATCGAATAAAGCATTACCGTTCATCACAATCTTCGGTGCTTAAAACCATCATCCTCACCTCATACATATGTCAAGCCAGGAACTTGGCTGCAGTATGGGGGCCGTCGCCGCGATAAATTTTAGAAAAACATAAACCACGTAGATCATCACGTATTCCTGGTTAAGAATTGGAGTCTCATGGAATATAATACTTGTGTCTCTCGTGGCACGCCGGTAATTCGCAGCGTATATTTTGGGATCATTCACGTACGAACGAGTCGGCAATTAACACTGGATTAACATCGGAGGCGAGAGCACTAGACCTGAATGCTTCAAACTGTCAAAGAGATGTTTCAGTGCGTCAGATAACAACACTCCACGCCGAAGGACACGGGTACCGGGCATTTGGTCGATGATTCGGTGTAGAACACACAAACGATTGCATCGGGTGGTCAACGGTACAAGAAAACCCTGACACATGATCGCCGACAAGGACAAGATAGGCCCAGTGCCACGACACCCGTGGAAGACCGATTTATACGTCTGCGTGCATTACGAGAGCGCCACACAACGGCACGACATCTGCAGATACAGTTGGCGGAGGTACACGGCACCAGGGTGAGCGACAACATAGTGCGTCGACACCTTGCGGAACATAATTACAGCTTCGGAAGGACTGCCATAGGTACCACCGCCCACACCACGGCACATCGAAGGCCGTGACTGGCATTGCCCGAGAACACATCCATTGAATGGTCGACGATTGGGCAAAAGTGTTCTTTACGGACGAGTCAAGAGTGTCTCTGTACGCCTTGGACAGGCGTGCACATTGTATTGCGCGAACCTCTCCGTCTGTCATCGGTATACTCTACCATTGTGATATGGGGTTTCCAAGACATTTTTTTGTTTATGTTAAGGCCAAGGATGTTTATATTGTCAACAGGGGAGACGAGAGGAACCGTTTTGTTGAAAGAGTAGGGAAGTTTAGAAGGTGTCTTGGGACGAGAAGATTTTAGAAGTTTGGTTTTTTAAAGAATTAAATTTTCACCAGGTTTAGACGACACCACCCGGAAATTCTATCCAGATCAGCGGGAATAGAATCGGAAAGATTAAGACGAGAGGCAATTCTAGAAGTATAAGAAGGAGCAGATTGAAATGAGTTGAAGAATATCTGGAAGTCAAAAATTTTGATAGTAAAAGGGAGAGTCCTGTATTTTCTAGAATAGATTATTCCCTAAAATAGCGAAAGATCAAGCAGTGAAACAAGTGAGTCTTGAGGGAAATTTCTCCACCCCCAAAAAATTTGTGCATATCAATGACCCCAGAATCACAAGCCTAGAGTCATCACACACACAATCTAGTTCTATGTGCACACGCGCAGTAACCAACCTATTCACAATCACTGAAGCGTCAGGCGATTCTAGATACTTATTGCCGATCTTCAGCCAAAAAATATCTTATTTACAGGTATAAAAGTATTTGCAGAGATGATGTACCAACTTGCGATACTATGTCATTTATCGAGTAACACGAGATCAGCAGTATTGAGAAGTTATCTAAGTCGATAGATCATTACTACAGATATATGGGACAGTTTAAATATTCAAACTAGTAATTTATTTCTTTTAACTACTCACTGAGCTTATCAGGGAGTTGAAAAATGGGCTGCAGTGTACTGAAGTTGCATAATATATAAATATACTACTAGCACTAATTATCTGATTTGGGAGGAACTTTGTATAGTCACTAAAATATAAAATAGTATATATATATATAATATACTTAAGAAAATAAATATATATATATAATTTTGGAAACTAAATTTGAATTTAATGACAATATCTTATTATCATATATTTTGAGGTATTAAGTAAACTTTATTTAAACAATACTGTAGGTATGTAATACACTGATCATAGTCAAAATGTATAAGAATGCGTACCTCAAGGCTATTATTTCATATTTTTTGCGACATAGATGGGCTATGACAATTGTAAATAAAATAGCTCGTTAACCAGCAAATTTTTGCTCAGAAGTAGTATTTAGAATCCGGTTCCGCCGGAAATTTTTCAAAATTAATTTAATGTGTTTACATATTACGTCTTACGAAAAAAAATCTATGTTGTTAAAATGTTTCACGAAAGTGTACTGATCCAAGTGATTAAGCATGAAAGTTGCTTTCAGTTTAATAAGGTACAATTAAAACATGTTGTTCAGAGAAGGGTATACCGTATTTAAGGCCAAATGGCTTAAGTCGCCATATGGCTCTGTTTGCTAGGGGAATAATATTTCATGAGTTGAACACATAAAGCGGTTGATGGCAACATATGCGACTCAATGGATGATAATCGTACTCGGTAGATACCTGGATGTGTAGTCATATTGAAAAAATACATTCATGAATGGTTCATTTTGTCGGAGCTCCGTATAGAATGGCACAATTTCTAAATAAATCTGATATATATATATACCTGCCATTAACTTGAGTGCATCCTAATCTATAATTAAAGTGAGTACTGAGTATAGTATACTATATATATATATATATCATATATACTGTATATAAATATACTAATAAATTATTGAAATATATATATATATATATATGAATAATATATAATATATATATATATATAGACTGGACGACTATGGAGATATATATGATCAGAAAAATAGCGGAAGAGTTAAAGTTTCGTAAAGTAAGCGGTTAAAGAAAATGCGCGGGGCATTTTTGGACGTGTAATAAGATTGCTGTGCCAAGACACTATCAAGTGTGATGTGCAAGTCTTTGGGCTGTTAGTCCACAAAAATCTCGACCGGACTGAAGTCAGAAACGCTTCGTAGTAACCATAAGAGACCTTCATCCACATATTGTGAACGCTCCGCTCGCAATCAGTACAAAAACGGCGAAAAAAATGTTTAGTGCCAAAAGCACTAAAAAGTATTAAAATTCGGCAATTGACGAACATTGGGCAATACGCGAATGTTCGCTTCTCATGTTCGAACTCACTCTATTTACTACTTTCCCCATTATTAATCCGTATCATATACCAGTTTTGCAAATGAATAAAACAAAATACAATTTTATTCTTTCTCCTCCCTTCATTTTCCCAATCATGTTTCAATGTAAAGATTGAACCACACATCCTCTACCACTTCTAAAACGCACCTGATTCTTTTACCAATCGGTCCTTTCAGTCACTCGAATCGTTCTCTTTCGACCAAAATTACCGCATATATATCTTCCCTCACTACACTCAACAAACTAATTCCCTTATGATACCTACAGTTATCTTATACCCCTTACTTTATGTAAGGATACTATTTATTGTTCTCCTCCAATCCCTCGGAACTACACCCTCCATAACGCTTTGTTGCACAACTTCCAAATCCAATTCCAGATCACCATCTCGTTCCTAATATAATAATATTTATATGAATATATATATACATATTATATATATATATATATATATATAATAATATATATATATTAATATAATATTATGATATATATATATATATATATATATATAATATATATATTTATATATATAATATATATAATATATATATATATATATGATATTATATATTAAATTATATATATATGACAAATTTTATATATATTTATATTATACTATATTATATATACCATATATATATATATATATATATATATATATATATACGTTAATATATATTTAACTACTCAAATTGATAACGTAAATTAAATATTACTCATAAATGTGATATGCCCTTCATGGAGGTTACTTATATATAAATTAATAATCCAATCTTGATATAATTATATATTTACTATATATATATATTATATTATATATATATATATATATATATAAAGATATGTCACAATAGTCGCGTCCCTTGTACCTCCGCGGCCCTCCAACAGATGTGTGGTCTTCCTCTGAGGTCGTTGTCTAGGGTTGTGACACTCCCAAGTCGTTACTGCGCTCCTATCGATTCTTTCTGGCAGATGACTGACTGTACTTTCGTAGAATATTCCGCGATACACGAGCGAGCTTCAGCCGTTCATAAGAGTTATACCTTTATTGCTTTCTCCAAGTTCCTCTTGAATCTTCTTTTGGTCCTCAAGAATAAGTGAAGTCTTCTCTAAGGCGTCCTTACTATTCCTTTTTCTTCTTTACTTTTTTTTTAAATCCAAAGTTGTACCAAGAAGGTTTCGTAGTAATGAAATAATGAATAGTTATTCTGAAACCCTTTAACCTCACCTTAAAACTTAAGTAATTACACGTCAAAGGTCTGATACGAAGACCGGCGAACAGAATGAACGCTAAAATGCCATAATGCTCGCTCTTTTATTAACATTCCTCTTAAAACACTTAACTTGTATATTATTGCCTATAAACTTATTTTACAAATTTTTCTTAAATTAAATTCAAAAAATAAACTGTACAATAATATGTTCACCAAAAACTGTTTTAAAATTTATTCTAAATAATTTTTACAATCTAAAAGTGTTGAATTAATGATAAAAATTACTCTATATAAAAATGATAAAAAATACTAAATTAATTAAGAAAAGCAGATCCTCACTAAAAATATGTCTAAAAGCATTCCAAAAGGTAATAAAGCAGCTTAACCTTTTTTATGACTGGATTCATCTGTGATAATATCCCCCTTATTAAGATGAAGGACGGATTCTGTGGATACTTCTTTCCTTCATCTCAATCCACAGATGAATTCTACGTCTTCTTATCCTAAAACTCCTGTGTCCTTGATTCCGAGTTTGTATCTTGATATCTTCTCTTAAAGATTCTTCCGTTTTATCATCTCGAAGAGCCCTTGATCGTCGAATGTGGGTCCACTTTGAAACTTTACG
>JABUQX010024565.1:32500-58700 GCA_015478945.1 Trachelipus rathkii | reverse complement strand
CCCGTTTTCGTGCACGCCGCTTCAACATATATATATATATATACTATATATATATATATATATATATAACCATATATATATATATAACCAACATTAAAAAGTTAAAATGATATTTTCCCCTTCTTGAAAAATACGTTAAATATAGGTTTTCACTTTTAAAAAATATTAAGGTTTATAGGTTCGCAAGAAGCTGTAAATTTTTTATACTTTTTTTAAATCTGTCAAAAATATTGCTTTATTTACTTCCATATATTTTAAAATATGTCAGTACAACATACCAAATTTTGTCAAAATGTCAACTTTGTTTGAAATTTATGAAGCAACATAACTTTTTCATATTTGATATTTTAATAAATTTGCTTAATGTATGGGAGTAGTCTTATATATATATATATATATATATATATATATATATATATATATATATATATATATATATATATATATATATATATATATATATATATATATAAAGAGAGAAAGGAAGATGGAGAGTGACACAGGGAGAATATATATATGTACTCCCGTGTCCCAAAATTAAGTTTACTGAATATCCCATGAACGACTGAATAATGTAGCTCCTCCCTCCGTGACGTAGACGAGTGGGCATACCGTGGAGTGGGTAGCTAGTTACCAAGGCTACATATCCATACCAGTTTTAACCAGATTTATAAAGTCAGTCTTGCTCTACATCTGTTTTGGGCGTGTGTTCTACCCTCGTTACGTTTTTGCACTACATCTTTTTGTGTATGGGCGTGTTTTCTATCCTCGTTACATTTTTGCGATGCATGTAAATATTGAACATCGATACGCTGTCAAGTTCTTTGTGAAACGTAACAAGTCTTCCACTGATACATTTGCTTCTTTAAACGAAGCTTATGGGGATGCCACTCTATCGAGAACTATGGTTTTTAAGTGGCATAAAGCTTTCAAAGAGGGTCGAGAAAATGTTGAAGAAGACCCTCGTTGTGGAAGACAAATCTCGTCAACAAACTAAGAAAATGTGGAAGTTGTTAGTGCTGTGATTTAGAGAGACTGCCTGTTAAGTGTCGGATTGATTGCAGAAGAAACTGGTTTGGATAAAAATGTAGTTCATAAAATTTTAACGAACCATTTGGACATGCGAAAAATTTGTGCAAAACTAGTGCCGAAAGACTTGTCTGTGAAGCAGAAAGGGAACAGGGTCACAATTTGTCAATATTTACTTGAAAAAAAGACTCGAAATGGAGCACAATTTTTTGGATAAAGTTATAACAGGCGATGAATCATGGGTTTTTGAGTACGATCCTGAAACCAAACGGCAAAGAAGTTCGGAATAACACACAAAAAAATTCTCCTCGTCCGAAGAAAGCACTTTTGAACAAGTCCAAGGTGAAAACACTGATTCTTTTTTTTCGACAGCCGTGGAATTGTGCACAACTAAATTTGTACCTTCAAGACAGACAGTTAATCATGCCTTTTACAAAGATGTCTTGGAACGACTTCGAAAACGAGTTCAGCGAATCAGAACAGACATTGCAGACGATTGGGTGCTGCACCACCATAACGCGCTAGCTCACACTGCGCTCTCAATTATAGAATTTCGGGCGAAAAAAACATCCAAGTACTTCCACATCCTCCATTACAGCCCAGATCTAGATCTGTTGCGATTTCTACCTCTTCCCTAAGTTGAAAATGAAGTTGAAAGGTCATCATTTTGGTACAATGGAAAACATAAAAAATACTGTAACACGTGAAGTAAACATACTTCAGGAAAATAACTTCCGGTACTGCTGTGAATAGTGGAAGAAACGTTGGAACCCCTGTGTAACCACCCAAGGGTTATACTTCGAAGGAGATAATTTGTAATTTCAGGTAAGTCCAATACATAATTAGATACGACATCAGTACACTCACTTTTGGGACATAAAATATATATATATATATATATATATATATATATATATATATATATATATATATATATATATATATATATATATATATATATATATATATATATAATATATATAATATAACTCTGCTCTATATATATATATATATATATATATATATAATAATATATATATATATAACATATATATATATATATATATATATATATATATATATATATATATATATATATATAAAGACTAAGCTCCTTTCCATAAGTACAATAATTTCCTATAATAATGAGTCTTAAATACTAAATACTCTTAAACTTTGTTTAAATAATTTTTAATTTACTATTCATAAAAAGTGTAATGTTAGAAATAACCACCCAATAAAATTAAGCAAATAGCTTTATGCAAGTTTTCATTACAAAGAACATGAAAATAACCTGCTAAAGGAAGTTAATTATTAAATATCAATAAACTGTAAATAAATTATGGTTTACACAAGTGTTTCCTAATAAATTATAGTTTAAATTATAGTTTTTCGTTCTTTTGTTTCCCCCCTATTTTCTTATCTTCTTATGTAAGATTAAATGGAAATAATCTGTGGTATTAAGTATGTTTGTTAGATAACTCGCTCACAAGTAATTATTGTTTTCAATTAAGGATAATATATATATATATATATATATATATATATATATATATATATATATATATATATATATATATATATATATATATTATGCTCAGCGCCCCTTCAAACAATATTGGGAGGTGGCGTCAACTGTTGATCACACGAACCACGGTAGCACTTGTTAAGAGGCATGCCGCTGAAATTCCTAATAATATATATATATATATATATATATATATATATATGTATATAATAATAATATATATATAATAACTATATATATATAATAATAATATATATATAATATATATATATATATTTGTAATAATATATATATATATATATATATAATAATAATAATAATTTCTATAAAAATAAGATTTTGCAATAATAACTTTTTGCTACGCATATATATATATGTAATAATATATATATATATATATATATATATATAACAATATATATATATATGAGGCAACAACATTTGAAAAGGGTGTTAATGCCGGCAATGAGTGTTAATCCTAGTATGAGTGCCAGATGGCACTCCTCGTGCGAATACAGGAGGAGCAGTTCGAGCCAGCGACCTCAGTCCATCACTTAGACCACTGATATATATATATATATATATATATATATATATATATATATATATCTATATATATATATATATATATATATATATATAATAATAATATATATATATATATATATATATATATATATATATATATATTTATATATATATATATATATATATATATATATATATATATATATATATATATATATATATATATATATATATATATATATATATATATATATATATATATATATATATATATATATATAGGTATATATATTCTACATATCAAAATAGTTGCTAGCAATATTTCCCATTAATTATATCTAAACCCCACTGATAATTGTGTTATTTTTAATAATCTAACAAGAGCTAATTCCTTGTAGGCATTCCTTGGAAAATACTTTAAAGATATCTAATCATTTCAATCACATTGCTGAAAAGTTGAAGGGATTTTTTTTTCTGCAAATCCCTCACTCCAGAAAAGAGAAACAAGTTGAGCCTAGAGATTCTTGACTTGAAAGCTCCCCAATTTTCCCTGATGAATGTTTTAAAATTTTTTTCTTGCTGCAAAACATTTGCATCATTCTCTCATATTTTTAAAATTACAATTGACATTTCTATTTTGAGCTCATTACTCTCAAGTTTCCTACTTTGAAGATTACTTAGACTTTTATTAATTCTTTATTCAACCTATTGTTACTAGACTAGTGTTACTAGACTTATTCGCAATCCTTTGAGAAGACCTAATAATCATGCACATTTTATATTCAATCTATTGGGAATATCTTTAACACTCATCCTTCTCCTATCATTTGCATTTCCCTAGACTTACAAACTTTTAAGTGTCTCTTACCAGAGTATCTCAGCCATTAAATTTTAATTGTGGTTAGAGATTTGTTTTTCTTTACTCAAGTAGTTAAAATACCAATATGGCAAAAAAATTCTTTTCCGGGGCTGGTATCTGCCAAGGACTTGAAAAGAATGATTATAACATCATGCAGAGATGAGATGGTTGTTGGACGAAGAGATAAGTAAAAGAGAAGTAGAAAAATATGAAAATGTCTATTATGCTGAGGTCGTCTCCTTAAGCATAAGAGTATGGAAAATACTAACTCGGAATATTGCAAATTTAAAAAAGTTTAGCATACTGAGTTTTTCTGGAAGACTATCATAGATACAATTGAATCAGTTAATTAGATATGAATGTTTGATTGACTTTACATTAGCAACTTGGAAATGGAATTAGTTGATTACCAAGAAATTGTAGTGTGGAATAGAAAATATATTAATCTCAATCTGAAGTTGCAAGAAAAGATAGTAGAGGAATCAGTTTTGAAAGTCCTGAATTCTAAGGAATCTTTTGAAAGCTGAATAGATTGCTTAATCCTTGCTGAAACATTGGTTTTTATTCACGAATTTCAAGAAACACAACCACTTATAGAAATCTCCTTGATACGTATATGAAATACTGCATGTGTGACTCCAGAGACAACAAAGTATAAAACTCGTAATTAAACCATTCGCAAGAAACATGAAGTAACAAGGTTTTCATTTAATATAATAACGTGATTAAACAAAGTCTTATGTTTTCATCAAAGTTGACTACTTCATAAAGAGTATCAGATGTTCAAGTTTTATTGAAAATGGTCAGTAATTTATTAACAAGTCCCTATATTATACGGAAGTATAACATTTCAAACAACATGCAGTACTTTCTTAAAAAGATGCCGTAGTCCGAATGAAAAGAAAAGGAATAAAGACCTGGGAATGTCACACGCAGAGCCGCGATCCTACTGTTGATGCTATTGATCTTTGGATCTATTGATCTATTGATTATTACGATCTATACCTGATTTTAAATCTATTGACTTCAAGCTCCACTATATAGAAGTATCATTCATTTGAATATAACATAAAAACAAATTCTTTTATATACTAACCAATCAATAATTGTTTTCGTTACAATTTTCAGTAGGTTATTATTAGAAAATAAATTATATGAGAGAGCAATCTGTAGTCTATGATATTATTTAAAGAACGGAGTAATAATCTGCACACTAGTCTTAAAACAATGCGATATAAACTGTTAACTATATGAACGAAGTTGCCACAAACTTAACAAGCTTAAGTAACAGAACTAAAGCATGTACAAGCCTAAGCAATTTAATTAATTAGACGTTAAAAAAAATATTCACAGTTTGTCAAGCATAATCTCTACTACAATAAACCAATATTGTATATCGCTTTAATATAATTACATGGTAATTATATACTTTAACTAATCTTATCCAAACATTAGAGAGGGTAAATTCTGAGCATATGGATAACCTGGAGATACGCAAATCTTTCATATACCGTGACAGAACACATCACACACAAACGAATATACTCTAAAGTAATAAGGTTTCCACAATCCAATAAAAGCTACACATGGCGTAAATGAACCTAAGAAAATAATAACCAAAGACAAACCTACACAAAACTTACTCACTGAATAAACCTGTTAACATAACAAGTCCACACTTAACACCAGTAAGAGTAACTAACATTGCATGCAAAACGTAACTCATCTTCATTTTTCAAGGATATCTCACCATATTACCGTAATCCTTACAGACTGCACAGTAAACATTAGCAAAATTTATCAAAACATCTAGTTAATTATCAATGACTGATGCAACGAAATGTAACTCTAACGTAAACAGGGTTCCACATCAAAGCTAACAATGGCGTAACATGAACTAGAAAATAATATACAAGCAAATTACGCAATCCTTAAAATTAAACATTAACAAAGTTCCACACTTAACATCATAAAGTAACTAACATAACATCCAAAAACGTAACATTATTCACACACACAACGACCAAGCATTATAAGTCCTACTTAACCTATAACAAATGTTCATAACATTAACATGGAAATTATAATTTACAAAAATTTTATCACATAATCACTTAGACACCTCCTGACTCAAGTACGAAGTTATCCTTAAACGTTAACAAAGTTTTTTCAAAACATTAAAAAGTCAAATATAATAATGCTTAGAATTATATAAGGAATATAACATACAACGACAAACTAGACACATATAGCCTTAAGCAAGAATAATAAACTGTACTAACAATTACAATAAGGTCCAATAACTTAATATTTAAGGATACAACATAATCTCATTCATAACTAACTTATTTATCAATACATTATCCACACATAGACTAATTAGTTTAATTTTACATTTATAAATAAGTATATTATAATAATAACAAATTAGTTTATCATACACCGCTCGACACTTAAATCCATACATAATCAATCTAATCAGGGGTCACAAGCCTTATCAAGAGCAATAGTAGAACAGCGAGAATAATAGATTATATTACCACTCATGTATTGAGAGAACTAAAAGAACACTCCACACAAATAATCTCTAATACATTACACAAATCTCTGAAAGTGAAGCGCAGATGTGGCTTTAAAGAGAGGAAGAATTAAATTATAGTTGAAAAAAAACAACAAACACAGAAAGAAGGCGAAGGAGTTCCATCAGAATCGAAGTAGCTGGAAGAAAGAAGCATCATACGATCAAAGTTCTGGGGTTCATCCGAAATATAGACTCAGCTACATTACACTACCTTAGTCAATAAAGCGAACATACGAGGGAAATAAAAAGTTTTCATTTTTATAACAATAGACAAAATTTCTACATTGAAAAAGCACAGAGCGGATGCATATATAAGAGGCACCATAAAAACATATAAATACATTACATAATGACATTATAACTGTGAAGTGTGTATTCAGGCATTAAAGGGATGGTGGAAATTCATCTAAATCAAGAAACATAATGGAGTTCAGGTTAGGAGGTATGCAATTCTCGTTCACTATCCTCTCTAAAGATTCAACACCCGACTCATTGAAAGCGATTGATATCCGTATGGTATAAGTAACCTCATTACATAGCAAAGTTATCAAAGCAGCCATATTTATCGGGGCATCATTTCGAACTCTCACAAAGCTATCTACAGTCTCTCATTCAGAGCAGAAGAAGAGTTACATAATCAATCGAGGGTACACAAAGCGAATAGATGAAAGTTATATGATGAAACTAGGTCCATGTGATAATCGGTACAGTTTATATAGGTGAAATCACATAATTGTAATGTTTTCGGGTTGCACATTAAAGTCATTTATCAGATACTATGAAACCACTACTCCATGTGCTATAAGTATTAAGTACGTCCCTACAAAAGTATAGTAAGCTGAATGGACCACCCGTGAGCCGACCTCGCCGATTGTTACACTCTCGCCATTTTTAATTTTATATTACAAGTTGCTGGTAGAGAATTTAATCTATTCGAATTTATATCCTGAACTGTGAACGCTCTATTCGAACACGGTTATGTTCTGAAGGGCAACCCAAATATCGGAAGAGGTTTCCAGGTAGTCTTTAGTTAACTATTATAGGGGTTATTCAGTATCGTCACTACGGAGAGAGTGACAAGACGATCCGTGAGATATATAAATATCCCCAGACCGTCTATCAATCTTCCAGTCTATGAAACTTTAGCAAACCTGCTAGTGCCAGCTTCTTGATTATTAGAGAAGTCCCGATGCATCTAACAGCACAATTCTCATATTCCGATATGACCAATTGCAGGTTTCCCCAGCCTGGGCAAACTAATTTTGTATGTTATGTTTTGTATAGATAGCTTACTTCACGAAAACACAATGCCAATAAAACAGGTCTATTAAATGTAAGCGCTCTCTGTTGAATTGGGAAATAACAAGCTAAATGTTATCGGTCACAGGCAAAAGAGACGGTTCACGTTGACGAGCAACGATCAGTAAGAGATAAATCACGCGATCAGAATGTGTGAATCGGAAAAAGAGGCCTCTCTCCGTGTGAATAGATATGCTAATCACAGGTGAGAAGATGCGAGAGGTACGAGTGGGTCAGTAGTATATCAGAAGCACAGACGAAAATGTAGCTATTGAGCTTTCGTACGGAGAAAATCGAGTTGAAATCTCTCGTAATACACAACACCTTAATTAAGGATGTGACTCTTTGCTTTCAACAAACGAGAAGATGGAGACAACGTAAACAAGACATAGAACCGCACGAAACGAACCGTAATCAGTTCAAAAGGCGTATATATTCCGTTAGCAACAACAACAACAACAACAACAACAAACAAGAAACCACACAACAACAATAACATAGTAAGCAGAATCCACCATATAGTTATTCGTATGACTAAAGCATATAAACCAAGCGAGAATCGAGTAATAGAGCTATGATAAGACAAGCTTTTGTTAGAGGATTACAAATAAAGGAGACTAACATTAAGCACATAGACAAAAGGCCGAGGAGAAGGCAAGATTTGAATATAATCGAAAGTTAACAAGAACCTGAAAAGACGAACCGTTTGAGACGGAGCGAGCTGAGTTGTATCCGAGCGGGAACAATTAACTACTAACAGTTAAAGATCAGAAGTTCCACAGTTAAACGACATAGTAAAGGTTAATGGTAGCATAGAGCAGATACAATCGTAAACCTATGTCTCAAGAGGAATAACTTTGCTTAAAGACATTATCTTCTAACAGATATAAAAACGGGTTATATATGGATATACATTGAGAGTGCGACAGAAATAGATATCACAGCAAAAAATTCTCACATTTCATAACTTGTCGTACAGTGATATACACCCATACAGGGACCAGTGAATAACTGTAAACATAACAAAATCCATTATTTTAATCGACCAAGAGACCACTTACAAGAGAAAATTATATCCCGTCCAAACGATCTTTAAATAGCTAAAGGGTGCAATATGGGCATTTAGTAACTGCAACACGGGTTAAATCAAGTAAATCAGATAAGACGAAATACGCAGACAACAAACACTTCACCGACACAGCTCACGGATGTACTTATGTGGCGATATATAGATAACGTATTGATTTCATGTACAATATTAGCTGTAGGAATAGCGAATGATGGTACGTCCGGTTAAAAGATAAGACGACCAGTGAAACAAAACTCTTTATTAACTAACCATCGAGATTATATGCCTAACAACCCGGAACGTACGTTTTCAACATTAAGACTATATTGACTAATGACCACCACAAGGCGTCACGAACTAAGATATAATGGTAATACCCACGAGCAAAAGAACTCTAACACACCCTCATGGTTCCCCTGAGAGTAGCCAATACGTAACGAATACGTCTATACACCAATTAACTATGAATAAAAACTAGGACTCATTAGCCATTAATATTCTCAATACGGGCAAAACCTGACATTACTTCAAGGAAAGTAATCAAAGAACTTAACCTAAAGGCTCTAGATTGACGCTTCTAACCTTGAACCTTGTCTCAGGTAACACAGGTAAGATGCGAATGCTTAAACAAGAATCATTCATATATTTCTCCTATGAACTGAAAATCATGTTCATAAGTATTCATCGACACTGTCAATAATGAGACTGTAATATTCCAGCTAACATAACGATTACCTAACTTACGAAAGGAAAAATAGAGGTTGTAGAAGACTTTACAAAAGAGGAGGAGTTTTCTAAAAAGAGTTAATCTCGCAGACATAAGCCATACAATCGAGAGAGCTACTAGAGAGAAACCCAAATGGGGATGAGCCCGGGCTGATCGAAACGGTTTTGAAAGGAGAATGGTGGGGGATACAGTACGCTACTTTTCTCGTACGCGTGAGTGCCTTTGAGCGGGTTTTGGGTGGGTGGAGGAGAGAGATGAGCCTTATCCCCTTCCTTCGGAGTGAGGTATGCCCGATTTACACCTACCTTCGGGGTGATCCCCTCTCATAGGGGGATTACGTGATCTTAACAACCTTTCAATTTGGGATCTCATTCACCTGGGTTTTCTTCTTCGAGGGATAGTGAGTGTGTTGCTTAGATACTCTTGGTTAATGTAACCCTTGATTATTCGTAAGTTTAGAGTTATCAGTTATTGATTTAATAATATTTACTATGACAAAGGGTGAATATATAATAATGAGATATTGGTTAGTAAATGATGATTTTATGGATAAGATATTTAATAGATTAGTTTAAATACCTATAATCGATGAAGATGATTAGTATAACGTGAGCCTCTAGGATTATATACAGTTTGAGATTGAGTTATGTTAAGTTATTGCCCGAGAATTTTGTCATAATGTCATTACGTTTTATTCACATAGTTCAATAGTGTAATGTTTAATACTCCGAGACGGAGTAGACACTTGAGTATAGAATATATATAGTAAATTAAGTGTCAATTCATAAGTTCTAAATAGATGTCACTGGTACTTTGCTATGCATTAGGTCATCTTATAGTTTACAAGGGTAATTTTTGTTAGATAATTAAATCTTTACCTGTTGGCTGATCCAAAATTGAAACTCGAATATGACCTGAATCAATGAGGACGATAGAATACATATAAGTAGCGGGTGAATGGGTTATAGTAGGGAAATAACTTGAGCAAGGGATGAGTGGTTTGATTTACTGATTTAACTGCTGATTTACTGCTTTAAAAATCAGTAAAATAATTATACCCTTAATTATTTGATATTTATTTAGTTTCACAAGAAACTATTTTCTTCAGTATTTACTTAATTAAATCAATTTTTTTACATTTTTTATAAGTTATAAAAAAATATTTAAAACTTTTATGTATATTTATTGCAATTAATTCGTTAATTTAGGTGAATTTAATGATAATATTTTAAGTACAGTAGGTTATATGATAGTAAATTTTTGTTTTAAATATTTATTCAGTGATTGTAAAAACAATAAAATAGTTAAGTTTATCGCGACAAAGCTTGAAATATAAAAAAATGCAACAGTTTTAATTAATGAGCTAAATTTTTTTTTAATTATTAAATCTTAATTTTGTATCTAAAGAGCATATAACACATGACTATATGTATGTAAGAATATCTTGAAAAAGTGTAGAATAGTTAGTTTTGTTGAAGTGTTTATGTAGTTTTACTTGTTGTTAGTATCCGACGGCTGGGATTTGTCTTAATGTTAGCGTAGTTTTTGCCGATACATGGTTTGTATTTGGGACTTTGTTAGTGCAGATTGAGAATACGCAAAAATAACATGGCAAATAAGTGTTAGTATCCAAGAAAAATTGGGACGATTTATCTCTGACAAGCGTCTTTAATGACAATAGTAAAAAGCGGTTGAGGATAATTATTTGTTAGTTCAATTACGAGGGATAGTAAAAGTAATTAGTACCGTAAATAAGACGCAACTTATGTATTTTGTCGTTCGGATATTTATCCGGAAATGAATGATCTCCGCCGAAAAAGTAGACATACAAATCAATACGATCAAAATAGTATCCATACAAGGTATTGTGATGGAAGGATAGAAGGGGTTGGCTGATTTTGATTAAGCTGAGACTATCTTAGATTTTACGATGCGCAACAATATAAATAAATCTAGATAAACAAATATACAATGCGACACTAATGAATGTATTTTTTATTACAAAATTGATATTTGAATATTATTTTTTTAAAATTTTATAGGTTTGAGACAAGAGGTAGGGCCAACACCATTAACGTGGCGCATGCGCCAAACGGGGCGCATTGGATGATTATAAGTGGCGCAGATCATCGCTTAAAAAAGAGAACCTATATATTTTAATAGATGACAAAGACGCATACAGTTCACATGATTTGTGCAGAGAATGATTGAAAACTCTAGCTGTTCATTGTTTGAGAGTGCCTTGGTTGATGAACCAAGAGACGCATCACATTCACATGAGTTTTGTCAGAGAATGATTTTTAAATATGGAGAATCTGGCAAGACTATAAAGAAGTTATGTTAAAAATATCGCTAATGTTAAGTGGCGCACATATTTTCCTTTTTTTCTATTCCGGCCTCGACAGAATAGGACTATGTTTTAGTGATAACATACAGCGGGTGTGTTGTGAAATTGTGTTGTTATATTTATCAATAGAATTATAATCTAAATCATACACTCGAATAAGAGATATCATAGTTGGCTATAGAACAAATTCTTTTGTTTACAGTAACCCAGTGATAGTGAATGCACAGAGTAGCTTTCTCATATTGTATCTAAAAAGCAATTCTTTTTCTTTTCTATTTCATCTTTTCATAAGTGAGCATATTGGAAATTAGTGCCTATATTTTTTAAATCAAAAAATTCTAAAAAATATAATTAATAGAGAATTCTATGTTCTGTGCTGGGAATTTCTTTTGTAGTTATATGATTAAATTATCTTAATTAATATCACTAAATATTACCCTCAACAATATATCCTAAGATGATCACATATCCTGTAGTAATTTACACTAGGATTATAGCGGAGAACTATGACTTCCGTAGTTAGGTAGTGAGGTGCCGCCAGTAAGGACTCTGTTGTGCTTAAACATAATATACTTCTTGAGCATAGACGGTGACAGAAGGCCCGCCGGGCCGAGGCCAGATCCGGCAGTTGTCTTATTGCACAGAAATAATGTTATTAGCGTATTACTAAGTACATTATCTTAGTTATCCTACCAGGACGGTTTGTACTTTATGACTGGATTTATTTTGATAGGCTACTTCATGTATGGTGTACGTTGCGGTAATTCCGAATCAGGCTTTTTATGATAAGAGGCCGTATCCGGTCCATATGTATATTCTTCTAAGAATCTCTCTCGGGCTCTGTTGCAGTGAACAGTCATGTTCTCTCAGTGGCTTTCTCTCCGGAGAGGAAAGTAATCATATTCTTGTAAAATATGTCAGTATGTTTTTGGAAACTTATAATATTAAGTTATTAGATTAAATCCATTGACTAGTGTAATGATATAATTGAAGGTAACTAATAATTATAAGGACTAGATATATTAATTTAAGAGAATAATGAGTATAAACTGGATTATTCTCCTATTTAATATATAATATGGTTAATAAATATTTTAGTATTTAGATATTTTTTTGTCTAGAAGATAACGATAATAAGTAGTACTACAAATTATAATCCTAAAATATTAATAGTCCTCACATTTATGAATAATTAATATATATAATTAAAAATAAAAATATTAATAATTATAAGAGAATACTCTTAATGAATAGATCAACTATATCTAATACTACTAACAAATCTTAGTGAGTAGAATAACACAATATGTTTTACAATAACTCAGTAAAGTGTTAATAAGAAGGTATGTGGTATATCATATAATAACTCATACACCTATAAATATAATAAATAACATCACTTTAGATATCAAGAATTTAATTAAAATAATACTATAATACAGAAATAATTGGTACCCTATATGTAATTGTGTAAAAGATTTTATTTAATGGTACATTAGGCGAAGTCATTATCTGAATCTCAGAGAAGACTTATAAAAAAGGTATGATATTAGGTATCCTTAATTATCTTTAAATTTTAATTAAAAGAGTCTTATTAGAGAGGTTTTAATATCAACTCACTTAACTAATTTGAACTTTATTATTAATATATTTATTTATCTTTATCTGTTATATAATATTATAACTATTTTAATTTAATGTTACTAGATATTCGGTTTTACTTTATATTTGATTAATGGTATGGATAGGGCTTTTTAATATTATCAATATACATATTAGTATGTGGTTACGTAATAATATTATAATGCGATATACGTTTTGACGACATGGTTAATGAGTATTGATACTTAGTTATTAACTCAATATATCATTAACCTATATATTATATATATATCTAGTAATTAATCATATATTCGTATATAATATTAGATACCTTATGTTTAAAACTGAGTTTTATTTATTTAGACATTATTCAAAGTAAAATTTTAAAGTCATATATATAAATAACTACTCATAATATCACCATATCACCTTCTAATTAGTACTATTATTTTATATGACTATTCTATTAATATGAGTTACTATTATATAGTTAATATATTATTAATGTTGTGCCATGATAACCAGTCTTTATATACTACGATACTTTGCTATGAGTAACTCAGAGAGTTCCACTTTTCCCTACTGTGCAGAAAAATTATAAATTATATTGTAAAGTACGCAATATGTCTAGTTTGATTAAAAGGCATAATTTCAAGACATACACGCTTTAGCAATGTAGTCACTATTTACGGTTAACCATTTGATACTAAATCATTAAATACATCAATATGCTTTAAATTATGATGAATAGTGAAAAACAGAGAGCTGATTATTCTAGTACTATATGTTTCTTCACAAGATAACGACTGATTATATACTTCTAACACACTATGTTATACTGTAACTAAGAATATTTTAATTATCACTGCTGTTGGTACTTAAAATAACTTTCTACTGTAATGCATAAAATACTATAACCAATCTGACGATAAGAAGCTGAGAGATTAATCATTCAACTACATACGCTACTTTAAATTCGGCTACATAGTTGCAGCTTAATCAGAGCATAAAGCATAGCTTTAATCTCTTATCTACAAACCTTTATAAAATCAGATATAAAAGATAGCATCCGATTTTCGTTCATTAAGTGGTGCATTTACAGGCCAAACAGAAAATTGTATTTGTACACTTTACATATAAGGTTTGAGTATTAAGATTTTCTAATTCAAATGTGTTTTTTCTACTATCATACACTGAGATGCCGTTCACAACTGTATTCTGCATTATTAATACTTATGAAGTGTATTATCCTCTTTTCAGAGCTCTAACTCCATACATTAGGTTATAATGATATGTTTAAATATTATGACATTATCTATGCATTTTCCTTTACCCTCATCGATTTATTATTCTTGTAGCATGGTCATCAATAGACATACTATTCTTAAAAATTGTAATGTGTTTCACAATTACAATAAATGCCAGTTTTCGATTTTATCAGATTTACTTCATGTGATAATTCTTGTATAGCATAGAATAATCATATTTCATATATTGTTTTCACATATTTTGTTCTCACTCTTAGGAGGATTCTTGAAAACTTTAATATGTATAATAATAATTCACTTCTATAGCTTCTTCTATAACTAATAGTTTAGTGATACTAATCAGTTATTAGCGCACATAATTTTTGTATTTATTATTTCTTTATTATATTCTAAACCTGCAATATAATAATCCAAAGAGGAGAAATATATTAGTATATGAGCTGTGAGTTTAAGAACTGTTATTTGCAAGTACAATGATAAAGTTTCATTCTTCCATTAATTTGAGTAACCGTAACTGGGTTCATGATTAAAAGTATAATGTTAAAAGTTGGAATTCTATTATTTCATTAGTTTTTATTTAATCTATCTACTATAGCGTTCCAAGTTTCTTTGGCTAAATATTTTTGTCATGTCAATTACTGTCAGACAATTATAACAAACTGTATAACTCTGCAGACTATTCCATTCATAACCACTCGATCTTCTTTCTCAAGCTTAATCTGCTTCAAATGACAGTTGTTAACCTTTCCGACATTACTATTTCACTCCCTAAGCCTTTCGCTTGATGAGTTTGGCAGATTTATTAAGCTAAAAATTATAATTTTATGATAATGTTCTTTTTCGAAATTTGAAGAATATATTGAGTGTCAATCAAGTGCCAAATTCGGTTGATGTTTCATTAACTTATTGTATCCCTCTGCAGCATTATTAAAAGGATGAGAGACAATTTCCATCTCATGTCTACCAGATATTTTGATAATCATGGAGTAATTGGCAAATTTAGATTATATTGAAATTGTCATGTTAATTTAGAGTCTGCTAGCAATTTAGGTGTATCATCTAATAATACCCTCATACAATTCTGTTCATATAAATTAAGCGTTGTCACTATTCATAATTGATTCTTGCAATTGATTTTTCGAGAAGTAATCAAGTTAAAAATTGCTATTGTATATGGAATTTGAATAAATTACTAATGGGGTCCTCAATCTATGAATTAAATATCACCTTGTCGCTCATTATAATTTACCATTTGTATGTTTGGGGTTTCTTATCTTAGGACAAATTGAAATTAATTCTTTGTTATTTTTCTCTCCATATAAACTTAGCCAGGCAAACTTACTTAATAATCCTTTCTGCTTGTTAAGAGATAGCCCAACCCAAATTGCAAATACCTGAGAGTAGTTGGGTAGAGTCGAGCAAGTTACATCTGATGACTTTGTCTTATTTGTAAAATCTTTCATGCAATCTTACAATGATCCTGACATACGTTATATATTAACTTTTCAATTGTATCGATTTGACAAGTCCAACACTGCTACATATGTCTAGTGAGTATTGTCTGCATATTTACATTGCAGCTAGAAGGTAGTATATTGGACTTATCATCCCTTACCTTTCCCTACACATATATTGTTTGGATAGTAATCTCTTCTGAATCAATATCCTTGATGGAATATAATATTATATGATGGACATGACGTGTTTTTATTAATTCTAAATCTACAATTGTCCTTCAAACAAATAAAAATGGCAGATTGTCCACATCAATCTATTCTGTGCGATATTCAATTTTGAAAACGAATTTTTACTGTGCTCTTTATTCAATTAATTTATTCCCAAATCTATTGTTTTATCAGCTAATTTACTAAACAGTAGTAAGCTGACAGAAGAATCTTTTTTTATAATCGAAAGGTAAAAAATCGTACTATATGGATGGACATGGATCATGCATTTTCATTCTAAAGCATGATATGTGATTTTTCTTTATTTTTCTGACCAGTATTTCATTTTTTTCTCTCTCTGAGTATATTCTTTCTATCTCTTCAAATATATGGTTTTAAGATTTCTCTTTTGGAGGCAGTTCTGAGAAAGGTATTACCTGACTTTTCGTTGCTAATTTTTTATAACCTTTCTTAAGAGATTGGACAATGATGAGAGTTGTAGTTGTAAGTATGGTTCAGTATAGTGAGCATCACAAGTATAGTTCACACCTCACGGGTTTAGTCACTTCAAGGAGTGTAATTTTCTTAAGATTATACTTAGGATCTGAGAGAGAGGAAGGTCATTAATAATTGCATGTCACTTTAAGGGATCAATCCTTCATATAATATATATTAATATTTATTATTTATATATATATTAATATTAATTTAAATGAGGCTATAGTAGCTAGGATTATTGGATATTATACAAAGGTATGATATTATGGTCTGATAGGGGCTATAGTACAGGGTTTATCGGTGTGAAGACTAATTTACTTTAATACCTTTAAGTTAAAGGTCGGGAGGGTCTATGAATCATTAGTAGCATGAGAGCTATATACCGTAATATCACTATACCATATCAGGAGGTTGTTCAATCTTAGCTTACTTGATATACATGTGGACTTAATTCAATTCTTGAGGTTTTTTTCAATATCAGAGTAAGGTAATTTGAAGTATGTGTTGATATTTAGCTAGTATGATGTAGAGGTGTATCGGTAACACGAGTATACGTATACAGAGAGATAGTATTATTAATAGGTAGTATTATTTTTTACTATTTACTCCCGGGTGCACTATTATACGTAATAAGGGTATAAGAGAAGAACTAGTAGGATTACAGGTTTATGATAGTATTCTGAGTATGAGATAACCTAGTATTTGAACAAAATAGATTATAGTGGTAAGAACCGGGCGCCTAGGTTAGTTTTTGTTGGACAGTTAATATGTAGGATTTGCACTTCGAAGTAAAGTTATGAAGTATGTAAGACTGGATAGGCTTCGAATTGTTATATATGACAGATGGAAAGAATTTTTAGCATTCTACAGAGCGGGATACTGCATGGGCGCTATGCTAGCGGTAATATAGATAGAGCTGTTCATTCTCATCACTAGAGAGCGCTCGCAGGCGCCATTTTACCGCTGGGCTTTGACTCGGAGCAAATTATGGTAACCGCCTTCGTGCATGCACTAATTATTACTTTAATGAGAATCAGGCGTATATGTAGTATGTATAACTTATAATTAGCTTATTTAATTTATAAAATGTAAAAATAAAAGCAGTTGTTATAGTTAGATATTATTTACGATATGGTTAGTTTAAGGCTAATACTTTATTATTTGAGTAGTAAGTAATTGATTATATTCAGATCAATATGAAATATATACTTACGAATGTATGACATTAGGAAATCATTAGTAAGGATTAATAAGAACAAGGGTAATGGGGAGTAGGTGTGGGGGTAGATTGGAGCTATTCTGGTTACTGACTTTATATAACATAGAGTTTAATATATCAGTTATACATACTACTGTATTGTGACCTATGATAATATTGTTTTTTCAAAGAGAACCATGTCATTTTTTACTGTTATCAATTAATGGTTAAAACTTGTAGTGTATGTTTAAGTTTATTCACTGCGTCTGTACATGTTTCAAATGACCATAAAGTCTGAAAACAAAACTACAATAGTTTACAGGGAAATTAGTATAATTAAACTTGTTGTAGTATACTTCTGGGGTAAAATTATTGGTGTGTGTTAAAACTGTAATAAATTAGGAAAAGCAGATAAGTTGAGGTTATTGAAAAAAAATAAGTAGATTAAAAACATAAGATAAGCTCATCTTCAGAACAACGTAATTATCTTATCGCGAAAATGGTGGACAGTACGTGTGGCCTATGTTATTTAATTGGAATAGTACCGCTTTAAGAGCATTGTTATATGCATCACATAACGGGTAGAGTGTAGATTACTGGAATATAGATAGATCTTACATAGTTAATCAACATTATAAATATATATGTAAATGGTGGGATTTTATGTTTTATAGGAGCAGGGACAAGATATTAATATGATTCTTATGATGTTCCCTGTATTGGTTAAATGGAGTCTACTAGGTCGGCAGCAATTAATGACTGAATAATCATTAAAATTTGAGTACAAACTGTGGGTGTGTTGTTGTTGTTGTTCCTTGAGTTCGTTTTCCATTATCGTCTGTTGAGGTGGTAGGGGCTGAGTGTATAGCTCCGTGAGCAACCTTCAGATTCACAAACGAGCGGGAGGCGCTGTCCTGCGAGACCTCTACGCAACTGGGGAAATAGTACCTAGACGTCTCCGTAAGTTCCCCGGGAAGGTCCGAGCAGCAGCTCGCTATTGACTACTGCTCGATTGGTTGTTGGTTATATCCCTTGCGTTTTCTCTGTGAGTTTTGAAAAAAAGAAAATACATTTAATCTATAAAACTAGTATAATGTTCTAAATGTTAGGCTTTTTTGTAACGACGTATACGTATAAAACGCTTGATTAATATTAGGGCACTTCGCTCTACTCATTTTATTTATCGGTAATTTTATTGGAGAATGGTTTTGTATTGCTATTTATTTTCTGCTTTTTCTTCCTTTGTTTTACATGTCTTTCCCTCTTAAACGACTCAGAGAGTTTATCCAGGATGTTCCAAAATATGTCTATTTACCCCATATGGCGTGCTCCTATTCATATCTAGATTGACGTTAGTTCGATATATATTCTGTGTAAATAATTCTTCTTTTGTACATTTTACATTTCGCCGCATCGTTATATATTGCTCCATACTACCCCTTGCATGACGATGTCTTTTTACGGTTGAATCTTTTCTTATTTCCTCTCAGGCACTTGAGGAATCTATGCTCAAAAAAGATACCCTGAAACTCAAAAATTACCTTCTTAACTAAGTGATGGCCTAGCGACGATGGATAATTAGAAGGTACTATTTGTTATAGTCAGTATGATATGATTCCAACTATAGCTTATAGATATAATAATATCTAATGAAAAGTATAATAGATATTGAAAGTAAGTAGTTCTTATTAGAATAAGAACAGTTGTTAGTATAATCTAGTCGTGTAGATACGAATATTTAATAAACTACTTGAAATGATATGATAGACGCTAAACTAATGAAACCTTCGATTGTGTTATTATTTTCAGCTACTGGTCTTAATTAGGTATTTTATCAATCAAGTTCGGAATTCATGAATAAATATTTACGCTTGGGTATGAAATCAGTATAAATAAAAGCATTAGAATATGCTATTATTACGTAATTAATTATATGGACTAATCTTGAAGGCCTGTAATATTTTATTAAGCTACATATTAGTGATTATGATTAAATATATTATTATTAATTTTAAAACAAACAATATTTAGTTTAGTTACTTATTAAACAGCTAAATATGACTTTGAATGAGGCATTATATATAAGCTATCAAGCTTGGATATGAACATATTTATTATCTTACTCTTGTTTGATATTGTAGATAAGATAATTGAAGTGTGTTTGTAAATCTGAGAATAATGCCTAGAAAATGGTTTATTATAGTACGATGCCTATGATATAGTAATTTATCTTTAATTATCTCTTTCATAAAGGAGAGTATGCTACTTTTATAGTGATCAATATACTAATGATATAGAACTTACTATATCACAATATCTATGAATCCTATGTTCTTATGAATATTAGTAATGACATAATTAATATTTATAAAAAATTAAATATTAATTAGTTTTATATATGTGTATATTTTAATTTTTAGATATATTATTATATGAGTATTCTGATTTTTAATTATTCTGATTATTCAATTAGAAATTATTATAATATGATTATTATTAATATAAATGTAATAATACTTATGTTTTACTTCTACCCGTATGTGTTCTTTTAATAATTGACTAATGATAATGTATATAATAGAATAGCTTAGTTTATATCGTCTTAGGTGCGCTTCGATACTCATCGATCAGGTTAAGTATGTTGTGTCGGCAGATATACATTGGAGTTTTAAAAGACGGTTTGGCAACACGCAAGTGGGGATTATAAACATCTTGTTTAATGCTGTTTGTATCAGTCCTCTTCTCATCCTATGAGTGTTAGTTATGGAGATAGGTATGTACAAGGTGTACGATGGATTTAAATTATGTTCGCTTTTAATATTATATTATCTGTAGTCAAAAGTAGTAAAATTTTAACACGTTAAATTTGGTTTTAGAAAGAAGTATAATGCAATCTTGGGAAAAAAATGTGTAAATTGATATAGGTGAGTGCTATTACGTTTGTTGGTTCGAAAATTTGTTTGATTCCAAACGATCTGAGGTCATCTTTAAGGTAAAGCTTTTGACTAAGTTTCATTCGAGGTATTTTTACTGCTACTTTTTTAGTTACCATTTTGGGTATCTCAGAAGATCTTTTGTTGGTTATGATTCTAGATGATATTTTAGGCATGGTGGGGTGGTTTATTGTATTTTAAATATGTTTGCAATAAAGCAATGTGGTAGCAATAGGTTATTAGGCCAATATTTTGCGTTCGTTTAGATTATATAAAAAAACTAGATTACTTATAAATATCTATGTTTTAACTCGTTTAGGGTTGTTGGTTGAGTTGTTATTCATCGAGAATATATTATACGCCTTTGTTGTGAATCGTATAATAGTATGGAATTTTCTGCAGTGCGTCGTCTAGTTTATTGGTTATGGTACTTTTCTTATGGTTTGGGTTTGAAAGAAGAATCTTTTACATTATTCATTTATAAGGGTATGGTATCTGCAGTACGGATTTTTCCACGATCAGTAGGGTAACTTTATTCGCTTGGTGAGCTAGGTCACATATACATGCTTTAACTTCGTGTGCGCTCAGACCTAACGCACTCTGGTTAGTTCGATATTGTTCGTACACAGATGGAGGCTTTACGTTTTATAGCGGAGATGATTATGTTCATTATGTTTAATGTTTTTTACTTAGGGGGTTCAACTCAGGTAGGGTGGAATACACCTCGATGTTATAAATTGTGCTGCTTATTATCACCAGATGATAGTGTATTTCGCAGATAGATATAACTTTTGTTCTAGTTTAGGTGTTGTGGTTGAGCACGATTTGTCTAATTCAATACGATTTATTTCTACATATTGAGCATTGCAGGACTGAGTAGTATAGGTATCGAACACTAAGTGTGTTTCATCATGGTATTATATATTGATGTTGGAGAAAACTGATTCTAACGGTTTGATTAAGATGTATCTACATCTCGTGTAAGAAGTATACAGTACTGTGGGAGGGTAATTTTTTCTAATAGTACAATGGTTAGTGATACAGTATGTGTTTTCTTCGTCGCGTATATGATTCGACAATAGTTGTAGTGATAAAGCACTCTAACTGGATTGTACTGCAAAAATACTTGACATGAGGGATAACCTTTCGATATGTAGATAATTTGAGTATAACGCAACTAAAACATACGTTGGTCGCTTAGGTTTTCACATGTTCGAAAGTTCTGAAATAATTTAGCTTTAGCGCAGAATGCATTAAGTTAAGTATAATAAACGACATTTTTCATAGGCTGTTCATCTTAATTGAAGCCGATATGGTGGAACTGATCGAGTTTAACACTTGGGGAGGAAAGTTAATTACTCTTGTAGAAAAGGCAATCGTATGGTTTAGTGTTTGTACTATTTTGATTTTAATTATTATCATCTCCTGAGTTACCATATGGTTTGTTCCTCCTATAACCGATACATACCCATGTTCATAGCTTATTTAATGGTAGAGCCAATTGTAATTAACGGATGCAGAAACCTTATGGATTTAGTTAAGAGTATTTACATTTCTTCTGCTCTGATTATCGAAGATAAGAGACTTAATTTGAATCGAGGAAAATAGAATTTAGTTGGCATGAAAAATATAATTGTTAGAGATTGGCTTGAAATGACATATTTTATACTTAACTCATCACTTTGTTATCAAAAGGGATGTTATAGAAATTTTAATCACAGTTAGATGTATAATATAGATATTTAGTAAGACAATCTATGAATTCGCCTATGTATGTCTATGAATGTTTGCTGTATGAATTTAGATTTGAATTTAAACTTATCACGTTCTTAGTATGCTAATGTAATTATAAGTTCTTATGTTTAACTTTGTTTATGTGTTATTAAGTGTGGATACTTTATTGTTAATTATGTATTAACATGTTTATATCTCATGTTAAACGCGGGAGCATTTTGTCTCAGGATGTAAAATTTATATTGTTTTATAATATTGAATGCAGTATAGTTGGGGTTTTTTATATTCTAATCTAGCATCGGTCTAGTGATCTGGCTTATTATGTTGAACGTAAGTTGTTATATAATTGGATAGCTGTTTACTTTTCGTATCTTGAGTTAGTTTGGGATAGTAGATTCATAGTATGGTTAAATACTGGTTACGACATGGATTTAGCTTATTTACTCAGACGAGTCTAGAATCAAGACTTGTATAACGCATGAGTGTGATCATTATTCTGAGTTATGGTATTATGAATGGTGTTAGTAGTACGGGTTTATTTGCTATAATTCTTAATATTTATTGTAAAATTAATCAGTAATTGTTTAGACTATTGGTAAAAAATCTAAAAATAGATTGAGGTACATGTTAATGGATGATCATAAGTATTTAGAT
Organism: Trachelipus rathkii; assembly: GCA_015478945.1. Lineage (NCBI taxonomy): Eukaryota > Metazoa > Arthropoda > Malacostraca > Isopoda > Trachelipodidae > Trachelipus > Trachelipus rathkii. The sequence continues at coordinate 35,182 of JABUQX010024565.1, read as the reverse complement.
AATCAGAGATGTGAATGGATTTGTTTATATGGATTCGAGAATAGCTCTAGTTAGTTATGCTTATTTTCCTATTAGAAGAATCAATTAGAGTCAATAGTATTGGATACTGGATTTGAGAGATCAGAAGTGAGCAGTGTTTATTCTCTGGGCCTTAAATGGGATTCATTGAGTTTTCAGGTGTATATTGACGGTGTGTGTGTATAAAATTCATGAATCAATTCCTCTAGTTTTCCTATACTAAAAGAGCTATATGTGATTCATTGCTTTTGAATTTCTAAAATTTAGGTAAATCAAGTTAGGAAATCAAACATTTAGATCAGTATTAGATTTACCAACTTGCTTAGGCGGGTAATAGCGTAGGTGTTCTCGGGTCTGGGATGGTTCAAGTATTGATTAATTGTTACAACCTTGAGAGTTTATTCCTGGCTTGTAGGAGATGAAATTTTAAATACGTGTGTTTTAAAATATATTATCATTGTAGTAGTGTAAAAATAAACAATATTATGTTATGGGCTTTGCTGAGGTCCATAGTCTAATGGGATATCCATGTGTGGAATAATAGGGTACCAGTTTTACTGATGTTATGTGGAGTTTTACTGTGGCGACTGGGTGTTGTAAGTTGTGCAACTTTGTTTTAAACTGTGAAGTTTTTATTCGTGATCTGTGCAGTTTAGTGTGAGGTTTTGTCTTATTGTGTAAAGATATATATTTATCTAGTGCATGTTACAGAATTTGCTAGATGTTTACATATCTAACTTGATGATAGAGAACATCACCTATTGGAGAGTTTTTAATGTATTTATTTAATTTTATTTAGGTAGTTATTTTAATTTTTCCAGTTTTTGGAATAGTATATGAATTTATTTTAATCCAATGTTTTTGTGATCATATTTGGAGTGGCTAATTTGTTACATGATCAATTGTAAAAAGATTTAACCTTATATTGGTAGTTATCCACTGTATAGAAAATGCTAATGAATAAGGAGCTTCTACGTTTTGCATGCAATGAGTAAAACAGTTATAGTACTTATAACGGATTACCAAACATTTTGACTGGGCTGTTAATGTGTTGTTGAGAACGACTTAAATGGTTAATGGTTTTTATTTAAACTACAGTTCAACTTCGTGTGTAAGTTGTGTTAGGTTTTGTCTTGTAAATGCACACCGGTCTTTCCAGCTCCTTACGTTCGAGGATAGGCTCGAGATGTTCTTTACTTGGAGAGTGTGGAACTACTAGGCCGTCTTCATTTCCGTCTGTACCTGTATATCTCGTTGGAACTTCCAGTAGGCATTATATTCAACCAATTCTCTGCTGAATATAATCTTTTTTTGTCTTAAATATATTACCATGTTAATACATTATCATTACAAGGTTTGTTTCACTTTGTTTCAAGACTATTTAACGAGATGTGTAATTTGCTGGCTAGTGACAACGTCATGACCTTATCCTTGTACTGCTATTGTCTTTTAGCTTTTCTATCTCTTCTTTACTTGTTGTTCTAAGTGTGGATCCTTTTGTTCTTCTACTGTTTTACACTAGTTCATTCTTTCCATTGCTTTTAACATTGTCTATCTCATCGTTTTTCGGCGTTTTTTGTTCGTACTATTACCATATGCATTTCTTCTTCTTTCAAGTTTTTCTAGCATGAATGAGCTAAGTATGGAGCGTATTATATTAATGTGAAAACTCTTCCTCGCGTGGGTCCCCCGTGTATCTTACGAGCGATCCAGAATATATTCCCGAGAGCATCCACACAAATCGTCTTTGTCGAACTCCGTAAAGAAATCTCTACTTACCAGTTTTCTTGCTTCAAGTAGTGTTTCAAATGAATACTTCCGGAGAACCCACTTGCTACTCGATACTTGGATATTCAATCAATTTTTGATTTATATAGGGGCGCAAGATCGTTAGTATCCACCATCAGGATTACAATCAGATCAAGTCGCGAGGACAGCGTAAGAGGACTCGAATATACAACTAGATTCAACTCGTCGATTGGGAGCCGAGACGGAGGTAGTTTTTGGGTACTGGATGTCATTCATAGGTAGTCTTGACATAAATATTACTGTTTTTTAGCACCGATGAACTATAGTTAGCGGAGATATATGGTAATTTTACAGAGCAAATGTATGATATAGTATCTTATCGGCGAAAGAAAATGGTGGGCAGCGTAGCCCAATCAATAGGGGGTGACCTTCACAAGAATCACTACATAAATGACTAGAGCCTGTAGGTTACCGGAAACTTGATTAGTCGATTTAGCGAATCGGAGCTCTGGGGTTAAAGGCTAAGAGGGTCTTGGCCTGGTGACATGGGATAAAAGTGAAGCTAGCTCGAATATTCTAATAGCGGCGATTAGCGTTTACATGTCATTTTAGGATCACTCTTCGCTCTTCAGGGGGAGGTACGCTCGAAATTTTAGTTAAAACATCAGTAAACTTGGATACAAAATCAATCCGATATCAGAGTATATCTAGATTGATAAGATCATCTCTGTGATCATTTGGAGAGGGCTCAAGGGTATGCAGACATGACTTATCCACTACAATACTGATAACCATATGTCTTAGGCCACATTCAGGGGTATTTTCTAAGAAAACCAGAGAGATTATGGTCTATATGCCTTTTCTAACTATCGATAATAAAAGGTGAGGAATACCAGCAGAAAACCTGTAGTCTAT
>JABUQX010024565.1:20000-27500 GCA_015478945.1 Trachelipus rathkii | reverse complement strand
TAGGAGGGAGAGGATAGGGTTAGAGGAAGAAGTGGGGGGAGTACGTTTAGAGTGGGACTATTGAATGAAGGGGGTGGGGTAGGGGAGGAAGAAATGCAAGAGGTGAGGATGGGAAATGAAAGGAAGTGGGGAGGGAGGGGGAGGATAAAATACAAATGGAGGAAATTATAAGGGCCTTGAATAAAGGAAAAAAAAGGGTAAGTCCCGCAGGTCTGGATGGGTGTTGAGAATGGAAATGTTGCAGAAGGGGGGTATAGGGGTGGAGGAATGGCTGTATAGGATTGTATAACCATATGTTGGAGGTAGTGGTGAGGTACCACAGGATTGGGAAGGATGGTTGTTTGGTTCCCTGTATAAGGGAAAGGGGATAAGGATGGAAATGTGGGAAAATTATAGAGCGTATATCGTCCTTTTCAAAGTAATGGTAGGGAAAGTGTAGGAAGAATACTGATTGAGAGAGTAAGAGGTTAAAACGGAGGGGAGGAATGGGGGAAGAACAAGAGGGTTAGGGAGGGAAGAGGGTGTGTGGACCAAGTGTTTACACTTAAGATGCTTGTGGAGAAAAGTATAGAGAAGAAAGGGAAAGTGTATGGGTGTTTTTTTAGAATTTAAGAGAAAAAGCATATGATTAGAGGTGAATAGGGGTGAATTATGGGACGGGTGTTGGAGGAAAATATGGGGTGGGGGGGTAATTTAGGGGAAAGGGTAATTAGGGCTTTTTTATAAGGAATAAGTAAAGAAATGTGTGTTGACGAGTGTTTAAGGAGGGAGAAGTGGAATTTTTGGGATGGTGGTGGTGGATTTGAGGCGGGGTGTGTAATGGTCCGCCGTGGGCTATTCAATCTGTTTTATGGAGGTGTTTTGCAGAGGAAATGGGTGAGGGAGGGGAGGGGGGTGGAAATGATGAATGGGAATGATAGAAGGGAAGTAAACATGATACTGTTTGCGGATGAATAACGGCCCTGTGGCGAAGGCGCGGAAGGGCTGAAAAGGTCATTTGGTGGGGAAGTTTGAGAAGAATGTGTGGCAAAAGGGGCTTAAAAATAACTCCAAGGTAAGAGTTAAAGTATTAGTGTTTTGAGGAGGAGGAGAGTGGTAAGAGGGAGGAGGTGGTTTAGGGTTAGATAGGGGGGTGGTAGTATTGGAGAAGTAAAAGTTTTTAGATATTTATGGGATGGGTTGGTAAGGGGGGGAGGGATTGAAAGGAGGAAGATAGAGCATAGAATAGGGTGAAGGAATGAGAAGCTTTGAGTGGTTCCTGAGAGAAAAATATGGAAAGGGGGGGATTCTATCACAGAAAGTTCAAGATACGTATGTTCGAAGAAAAATTGTGTACAGCGGGTAAATTGTACGGGTGTGAAAAACGTGGGGGTTGAATGCAGGTCCAGGAAACGTTGGAAGATAATTTGAAAGATGAAGGGGTTTGAGAGCGGTTTGTGGGGTCAGTAGAAGGGAGAGGATTAGGAATAGGTGTGAGGGAGAAATGTGATTGGAGGAATGGTCTGGTGGGAAGAGGGGAGAAGGGAATGTTAAGATGGTATTGGGCATCTTAGTGGAGAATGGAGGAACAGAGAGTGGTTAGAAGAGTTTGGGAGGCGGAGGGAATAGGAAGGAGAGGAAGGGGGGGACCAAGAAGGAGGTGGGATGGATGGAATAAGGAGAATGCTGGAGAGGGAGGGATGGGGGAGGAAGGGGTAAGGGTGTTTGGCGAGGGATAGAAGGTGGGGTGGAGGGATGGGTAGGGCGAGATGAAAAGAAAGGGGGTGTGAGAATGAGGGAGGCCTTGTACGCACCACTACCCCGCTCAAGCGGGACAAAAGGTGATTGGTGATAATAATAATATATATATATATATATATTATATATATATATATATATATATAATATATATATATATAAATTTAAATATATATATATATATATATAATATATATATATATATTATATATATTATATATTATATTATATATAATAATATATGTATATATCATTTCTTATATGTAATTTACTTATGTTATATATCTTACAAACACTGAAAAATTACCTTAAGAGTAAGGAAGAAAGGGCAATAATCTCTCCTCCATTTTTTTTTATTAGTCTCCAAAAAAGTAAAATATTCTGAAACATCATCATTATTCTTCCTTTTCATAATAATACCCTCCAAATCCTTGAAGTTCATCATAAGTGTTTCTACTTCTGCAAAACAGCTGATTCCATGTAAACAAGTTTCTGAGAATTCGCGGTCGTTTTGGCACGAAACCGTTCTTAAAATGCGTAAGATTTTGTCTTATCGAGCGTAAGACAAAATGCTAAAACGAAAACGGCTTTACAAATTTAAGAAAAACAATACTTTATATTTAGCATTTATAAAACAACTTATTTTAAACAAAGACATTTTTGCAATTTTCTTTAAAAAGATATTAAGGATTATGTTCAATGATATATATATATATATATATATATATATATATATATATATATATATATTATAAAATATATATTTTATATATATATATATATATATATATAATATATATATATATATATATATATATATATATATATATATATATATATATATATAGAGAGAGAGAGAGAGAGAGAGAGAGAGAGAGAGAGAGAGAGAGAGAGAGAGAGAGAGAGATTTATTCTATCTTCTTTCCGTTGAACTAAAACTGATGACCTTGGTTTAACTCATCTTGTTTTGGTGCAATCCGTCGCAGAGACGCTGTCTTCAGAAACTTACCTTTGTCTTCAAATCCTTAAACTCAATTCTTTCCGGAATCACATAAAATTGACTCCTCGAGACCATAAAAACTTTTTTCGTAGAAAAAATGCAACAATCTCTCTCTCTCTCTCTGATTCCTCTACCTCACACTCTTTCTGGAATCCTACTTGTGGTCCCCAAAGCCTGTGCCTATGCGCTTGCACCTTCCTTTGTAAACTGTTTCTTCTCTGTCTATCAACTTTAACCCTTCCCTCTTGCTAATAGTCTTTACTCATTCAGCCTGTGATGAAGAAGAGGGACCCATTTAAATTCAACTATTGTCCTATCACTTTAACCTCTGTTCTTTCTAAAGTTTGCGATTCTATCCTTAACAGACAGGAAGATTTAGAAACCTCTTAAATATTCTAATCTTATCTCTGATTGCTAGTATGGCATCTGCAGGGAAAGTTCAACTGGTGATCTTTCCCCTTCCCTTTGATTCTTGGTCCTCTACTCTGCCACATTTCGGTGAATCTCTTGCTGCGGCGCTAAACATATCAAAGACTTTCAATAGAGTTTAGTACAAATCTTTGATTCAAAACTTTTCTCTTTCGGTATCTATGCTTGTCTTCGTACCAGTCGTTCTATAGTTATTGTTTTAGACATAGTGGAATTTTTTTTTTTTTAAATTTTTTTTTTTTTTTTTTTTTTTTTTAAACAATAAAAACCATGTTTTTTAATTAATGAATTTGTTTTTGTTTTTCGTTATTTTACCTTTAAAATCAATATTTATTTATTTTTTTATTATATGGTATTTAATCATTTATAGTAATGTTTTTATGTTTTTGGGTCAAAATATTTATATTAAGCACTCAAAACCAATAATTTAATTTTAAACAAAAACATTTTTTCACTTTTCTCAAAAACTTATTAAGGATAACTTTCAATTATATATATATATATATATATATATATATTTATTGTTTATATTTATACTATATATATATATATATTATATCATATATACTATATATATATAATTTTATAGTATAGTATACTATATATATATATATATATATATATATATATATATAGATAATATATATATATATATATATATATAATATATATATATATAATAGTATATATATATATATTTTGTTTTTAGGTTACTACTATATACATAGTTTTTTTATTATTATTATTTGATTTATTATACCCTTGAGAAGATTTTTTATCTATTATTATTTGTTCATTTCTATTATTGCATTTTATGGAGTTTAAAACTGTAAGCACTTTTGAGTAATTTTATTTGACACAGTTATTATTTGGAGATTAAAAATCTTAAATTTAAATTAAAACATCACTCTGATGAGCATGGTACAATTTTTTTAAAACCAACGAACGCTTTAATTATCACAAATAGCTTTCGTCAAAGAACATGACCTCTTCAGTTTTCGCGTTCTTAGTAACTGAACAACATTAAGAGAGTAATTTTCAAAAGGTAATAAAACAGTCTGGGGACGCTGACATAGTCCAACATTTCTGGAATATGACATCTGGCAACCTGTGTTGCTATTTTTTAAGATAATATATTTACAGCTAAATTTCTAGTAAGATATGAATGTAGGTATATGCTTAGGTGAACATAATTATGTATGCAAATATTCATACATACCTATGCACTGGCGTACTGACAAATACATACACGCAAAACACCTGCACTCACACACAAAATATACTTTAGGATAAGTAGTAGCACACACACGCAAGCATATAAACAAATACAAAAATAAACATTATAATAACATACATACATGTTAAATTCTGAAGAAAGAATACATATGCACACACACACTCATAACACACGGATATACACACGCTAACATTTCGAAACAGAAAATTTTTTAAATTTTAAATATATTGGAACGGTAGTATCTCCGACCCTGAAAAGGAAGAACAAAAGAGGAAAGTTAGTTTTGGATTTTTTTGTTAATGGTTTTGATGAGTTGAGAATGTGTGTTTATTAGGCTGTTTAATACGTGATCAATTTTAATTTCGCCGGGAATGGAGTTGAAATTTTGGGTGGAGAGTATACAAAGGGATTCTATGAGTTTTCTAGGGTGTGGGTTGAAGGTTTTGTGTATGGAGGTCATATTATTTATGTGTATTTATGTGTATTTTGTGATTTAACGAAGAACGATGAGATGTGAGAGAGGAGTTTCTGTTGTCGTTTATTAAGTCCTGTTTGTGTTGGTAAAGTCTCCGGTCAAAGTCATTTGTCTCTCCTATGTAAAGTCTATTGCAGTCGTAGCAAGGTATGGTGTAAATACATTGAGTGGGGTTAGGTGCAGGTTTGGGTGGGTGAAGAGATTGTTTAAGGGAGATGGAGTTTGAGGGGGTGAGGATAATATGTTTTGGTATATGTTGTTTTATGTTGTGAATGTTGGTAATGGGTATGGGTAAGTATGATTTTTTGATGGTGTTGTTGTTAGTGGGAGAGATGGGATTATAGTATTTGTTTTTGGCTTTGTGATAGGCTTTATTTATGATGTGTGTTGGGTATTGTAGTTTTTTAAAGGTGTTGCGTATAAAGTTGGTTTCGATGGTAAGGTGTTGAGGTTGACAAAGACAAAGGCTCTTAGGTAAAGGGATTGTGAGTGTGGCAATGTTTTTATTGTGGTGGTAAAAGAGTGGAAAACCAATGAATGTTAGAAGAAGTGGCGGTGGGTTTTTCTTATATGGAGAAATTAATGTAAAGAGAATTTTGCCAGGAGATAAGGGTGTCGAGGTAAGGTAGGGTGGAGTTTTTAGGAAGTTCTAGGGTGTATTTTATGGTAAGGTAGTTGTTTAGGTGTTGGAGGATTTGGTTGGGATCAGTATTGAGAGGAAGGGCTATAAAAATGTCGTCCACGTATCTTAACCATGTGGTGTTGTGTAAGAGCGGATGTGTGAGAATGAAGTTATATATATATATATATATATATATATATATATATATATATATAATATATTATATATATATATATATATATATATATATATATTATATATATATATATATATATTATATATATATATATATATATATATATATATATATATATATATATATATTGCTGAGTATGGGAGAAAGGGGTGAACCCATACTCAGGCCTTGTTTTTGTAAGAAGGAGTCGTGGAATTGAAAATAGCTATGTTTTAGAGTGAGGTTTATAAGTTCTTTTAGGAGGGGAAAAGGATAAGTAAGAGTGATATTGTGTGTTGTGATGTATGTCTGTAATAGGTTGAGGGTAGTGTCTACGGGGACAGAAGTGAAGAGAGAGCATACGTCGAAACTATAGAAATTGTGTGTGCATGGATTGAGGTGTTGTGCTTTATGTATGAAATCAGTGCTATTTTTTAGGTGTGTGTGAGATATGTTGTTTATTAAGGGTTTGAGTTGAGTGGCGATCCAGGCTGAAAGTTTGTAAGTGGGACAGTTTACGTTAGAGATGATAGGGCGTAAAGGATTATTTTGTTTGTGAGTTTTGGGGATACCGTAGAATTGTGCTAAGTTATTCATGTGTGATTTTAAGTTGGTGTGTAAATGTGGGTGTTCTTTACAAATTGTTTTTAGTTCTTTGTTGAAATTAAGTTTGGATTTTAGAGGGTGTGTTTAGGGCTATTGTATGTTATGTGTCTGAGAAGGAGTGTTTGAATTTGTGAAATATAGTATGTTGTGTTTAAGATTACGATGTTATTTCCTTTATCAGAACGGGAGATAGTTATGTTTTTGTTTTTTTGAAGGTTATGTAATGTTTGGTAAAAAATTTCAGGTATGTTTGATTTGTGTAGAATTTTGTATATGAGAGAGGATGTATCCTTTGAGAATGTCAGTATTGCAGTCATTAAGTTTGTAGTCTTTAGTCCATATGTCGAAGTCATGCGTAAATTTCAAAATGGGGTCAGGGTTATTTAGAGCAAAAGAAAGACCATAACCTAATAGGATTTTTTCGTATTTAGTTAATGTGTAAGAGGAAAGGTTAATAATTTTAGTAGGGTCGGAAGATACGTACCATAAACTAGTTTTAAAGATGTTATCAAATTTTCTGTTGAGAGCGGTATTTTTTCCATTGATGACAAAATCTTTATGACGATGTGCAGCCTCCAGTAAATTGTTGAGAATTTCGAAGGGATGAGTAAATTGTTGTTGAATGGTAGTCAGTAGGTCTCTGAAAGCTTTTTTGCTATAAATAAAATGTTAAAAAAAACATGACTTTGGTTTTTAAGAAAATGTTAAAAATAAATTTATTACTTCTTCTTTTCACCTATTTTATAGATTATAAATTTTCAGTGCTCTTTACCGACACGTACCCAAAAAATATGGGAATGTTGCTACTTGCTTCATATAACTAGGAAAACTTTGTAAATCTTATTAAATAATTTTTTCCCTTTGCTTCTCAGTGTTCCACTTTTTTTATAATAAAATTTTATTTTCTAATTTATGCTCTTGATGTTATAGATTCTATAATGCATGTAAAAAGCCAAAGATAAAGGTTAATAAAGGATTTGAAATGAAATCAAAGAATAAATACTAGGTTCTGGCCTTCTGCAGCATTTGTATGTTCCCCTTCATAAACATGAGCATATTAAAGTTTTCATCTGACAGAAAATTCCTCTTGGCTCTGTAGATATCTTTGCCAAGGGAGAACAATCGCTCCACCGCAGCGCTAGACGGCATTGCAGTATTGTATACCTTATAAAGAGATCAATGAGCACCTTCTCATTGTTAAAAGCTAGGCAGACTGTCT
>JABUQX010024565.1:0-10000 GCA_015478945.1 Trachelipus rathkii | reverse complement strand
TACAGTTTGGGAACTGTATTTTTTCAGATTTGGTTAGATATTAAACTCTCAGGAATTGGTGCGTTTATTATCCTGCATCTGGTCTGAAGGAATTATTAATTATGACCAGACTGGCTTCGCTTGACAGGATGTTGAGGCTGTAATTTTCTCTCACTTTGCAATGGTCATTGCCGTCTTCGCGTTTTAGCACCGAGATAGAGGCTTTAATTACGACTACAAAGACAAAGGCCGTAAGGAACGGTTGAGGGATTTGCCTACACGAATCTATGGATATTTCTTCTGTGACCACAAGTGCCCATTGTTTTATCAATTCCGTGAGAGTGACTTCTTTTGTCACTAACAGATGACTCCAAATCCAAACCTTTGCCAAGCAGTTTAAAGGTGGAAAATCAATTAGAAGTACTGTGAGTACAAAAAATTAATATTTTCACACAAAACAGATTTCACACTAAAGTTTAAATTAGAATAGGAAATTGTGCACAAATGACATGCAATATACTATCGTCTTTGGACCTTAATATATATAGTATGTTTCATCTTGTGCAAATTTCAACACAAAAGGTGTTAAAATTTAATTAAAACAAGTGTTATTGTTTTCCAAAAAATTACAAAACAAATTTTAAAAAATAAATGGGTGACAGATAAAATTCCCCATAATAGCCATTAGAAAAAAGGCTACTTTATTGTGTGAAAATAAAAAAGACGAGATTTTTAGAGACATTAATATATAAAGAATATATTAAATAAATTAATTTTTGATATATGACATTATTGTTTTCATTTTGTATGTTTTTTTTTTTGTTTTTTTTTGTTAAAGCAAAACTACTAGAAAAATAATACAAAAAATTAGTAATTGCATTTTTTTCTTATATGTATAGTTCCTCAGAGGGAAGTTTTTTCGAGAATACAATAGAAAAATATGCAATTAACAGCTTTAAATTAATTAATTACGACTCGGTTAATTAATTTTTTTTTATTTTACTAAACGATAGTATAGAGTTAGTAAATCATTTTAGTGAAAAAAATTTCTCTTAATTAGCATTATTTAAGTAATTAGAGCTAGATAAAGATTGGCAAAAATCGAAAACAGTCGATAGAGAATCATAAATTGGAAGTCTAAAATGTTATGTCAAAAAAGGTGTGTTCGTGAATTCGTTATATTCATTCAGTATAATATATGAATAAAAAAATTGTAAGGGAGACAAGAGTAAGGAGTTGAGGGAAAGGAGAGAAAAGAATCGGCATTGAATAGGAGAACTGAATTCAGGGGAAGGGAAATTGCCTCCAGAGAGAGGGATTGAAGTCTTGGCCCAATTGATCCCCTCATTTCTTCCTTCACTTCTTTCCCCCATTTCTTTCCTTTCTCGCGCAGTATTATATGCACACACAACACACACACACACACATCATTTATATATATATATATATATATATATATATATATATATATATTATATATTATATATATATATATTATATTATATATAATATATATATATATATATATATATATATAATATATATATATATATATATAATATTAATATATATATATATATATATATATATATAATATATATAATATATTATAATATATATAATATATATATATATAAATATATTATATATATATATATATATATATATATATATATATATATATATATCGTTTTTGCTTTTATTGATTATAAATCTACTAATTACTTTTTCATTATAATTATGCATTAATTATATTTGTCGTAACCCCGCGAATATTTACAGGTGGTAAAAATTTCGATTTTGTTTTTTTTTATAATTATGCATTAATTACATTTGTCGTAGTCCCGCTTTAGAAGCCAAGTGTTTATTTTTCTTTTTTGATGTGAATTTAAAAAAATAAGTTTTTTAATAATAATATCGGAAATCCGTAATTTAGAAAAAATAATATAATTAATAATTACCAAAGTGAGGTAAAACCTTTTGGACAAGACCCCAGACCACCCAGAAAAGGTCACTAGGACCAAAGGTCACCAAAGGTCACCAAAGGTCACCAAAGGTCACGAAAGGTCACCAAAGGTCACCAAAGGTCACCAAAGGTCAAAAGACAGAAAATTATTTTATTTTTGACCTAAAAACATTAGAAATTGTTTTCTTTGACCTAAAAAATAACAGAATTGTTATATTTAGCTACAGAAAAATTGAAAATTTATTTTACTGACCTGTAACATTTTAAAAATTATTCTACTGCAACAGAGATTATAAAAACCACAAATTATAACAGAATTGGAAAAATAAATTTGTTGGTATATAAATTGATTGATTTCAACCCAGAGAACAACTTTGAAGAATTTTGAAGAACTTTGAAGAACAGTAGAACAAATAAGTTAACCTTTGACAAAGAAGAACAAATAAGTTGACCTTTAACATTTTAAGAACACACCCGACTAGAAAAAGGGGATAGTTGATTCTTAATTACAGTGCAGAAAACTAATTAAATATAATTATCAAAATAGAACTTTGATATTTTTTAAATAATTTTGAAAGAAAATTATTTTTATTTTTGAAAATAGAACTTTAATATTTTTTAAATAATTTTGAAAGAAAATTATTTTTATTTTTGAACTTTGAACTTTGATTTTATTTTTTTTATAATAATTTTGAAAGAAAATTATTTTTATTTTTTGAACTTTAAAATTTTTAAATAATTTTGAAAGAAAATTATTTTTATTTTAAAAATTCAAGATAAATTTAAATAAATTTTTTAATTTTTTAAATTTTAATAGTGAATAAACTATAGACAATTTTTAAATTTAATAGTGAATAAATATTTTCTTTGAACATAGAAAATTTTTTGAAAAATATTTGAAAACAGTTTGAATATTTTTGAAAATATTTTGAAAAAAATATTTTTGGAGACTTTAGTTTTTTTTTATTTTTTTTTTAGAAACAGTTTGAAAACTTAGTTTTTTTTAAAAGTGTATTAACAATCAAAGAGGATTGTTTAATAGTTCAGAAACTTTATAAATTGATTAACTTGAATTAATTAAAGTTTAATCATGACTATGTTTGAACCAATAGTCTTTACAGTCTTCGTATTTTCAACATTGTTTCTCATTCTCTGCTACCTGGTTCAAAGGGCTATAGCCGGACCAGTTGACCCTAATGGAGCTTCAGGAGGAGCTGAAGGGGATAATAAAGACTTAGAAAATAATGATTCAACAGAGAACAAGGATGAGGACATGGATGATACAAATAAAGAAGACAATACAGAAGATGTTAATAAAGAAGAAGAACATGAAGATAAGGGAACCCACACAAAAGGATATGGGACTTCCTCCAGTATATCTACCTCCTTCTAACATTGATACAATGTCGTTAAACCCAAATCAGAGAACAGCTTGGGACTGGCATCAACCAGGAAATACAGAAAATACAACAAGAATACCTAAGGTGCTCCAAAAGACAAATGTTTTGGACAACACCTTTAATATACATTTAAATGCATCGGGGGCCACTCCCCCTTCAAATAAAAAGAAAACTTATCCTTCCTGGAATGGCCAAACAGAAATATTTAACAATAGAAGTGAGTTTAGTGGAACTTGGGGACAGACCCAAGCAAGTGATACTCTATATGGAGGACAACCTCAGAATCCGTGGGGGCCATCCCAAAATATTTTAAATAATCCTTTAAGTATGCAGCCACCTTACACAGGCTGGCAACAACCCCTTCCTACAATGCAACCTGGATACAATCCATACCCATATGGACCCCCTTATGGAGGATATTATCCAAACGCTGCGTTTACCCCTCCACTTCCAGAATTGCCTAAAGAATTAAAATTGTATGGAAGAAATACCAAGACACAAACTTGGGTAGGCATTAAATTTGAAGAATACCTAACTACGTTACAAGAGAAGATACGCACGTTAGGCCTAATAACTGAAAGACAGAAAATAGACTATGCTAAGACTACAATCTCTTCTGATTTCACATCCGAGGCCCGTCAATATATTCTCAAGGATAATAGTTTTTCTAGGTGCAAGACCCTAGAAGACTTTTTGATTCAATTGAAGATTTTTCTCAAACCAGAAAAAGCCGAGACAATCTTCTGTTTATTGAAACAATTCATGAAATTTCAAAGGAGACCACATGTAACTCTTACTGAATTCATGTTGGACTTGAAGAATCTCCTTTGGGAATATCAGAGAAAACTCATCGATATTGAGACTTCCTTTGGATTTACTTCTCAACAGATAAATATCTTAATTATGACTAAGATTTTAGAGAGTATGGAAGAGCTTAGAGGATTATAGAAGACTTAGAGAAAAGGTTTTAAAAGTCTTTAATCCAGACTTGAGTTTCGTAGAAATTTTGGAGAAACTCAGCCAGATAGAAGAAGGAGTCTTGTTCCAAACTAACCATAGAGCAGAACAAGATAGAAGAAATACAGCTAGAGTATTCTATACAGAGAACAATAGCACTAATAACAGTGAAGTTAGAAAAGAAAGAACTACATATAACCCTTCCATGAGGAACAGAACTATGGAATGGGGTAATAAAAAGAATACTTCTAAATTTTCAGGGAAAAGAACAAGCCTTTCTCCAAATATAAGACTTAATAAGGAGGAGTAGTTAAGAAACTCTCCAGTAAAGAAATAAAGTCCATGGACTATTGCTAAATGTGAATCTTAGTCATCATTCTTAGAAACTGGTGGGTTGGAATACCAACCATTTACGCAGAGTATGTTATGAAAGTTCATGCCCGGGTTCGACGTCTAATTGGCAAAATGCCCCTTGTGGATCCCTAATGAAGATTGAAAAATAATATGGTAATACCATATAAGAACCCCACTGATTTTGAAAATTGGGGCAAGCTCGAAAGAGTCGAGATAAAAATGATTCATAAATACTAAGAAAGCGCAAACTCGTTACTCAAAGAGATGAGCGTAGCATTCAAGGTAAGAGTCCCAAGAAAACAACCAGAGTTCATTTGATTTCTAATCATCAAGCCGATCCAGAACATGAAGAAATATCTGGAGCTGAAGATGAAGAAGAAGAGAACGAACAGTTTTTTACACCAGATCTCTCTGCAAGAGAAGAAAATTTTTGAGTTCTGGCAAAGATTTAAATGAAGAAATGGTAAATAGAACAGTACAGTAATTAAAGAAAATACTTCAAGCTTAAAGAAGAGAGGTGTTATAGTAACCTCTAGCTTCTTTGGTGTAGGAATTAGACCCCCAAAATTGGGATGTCATTATTTTTTGTCAATATTTTTGACTCCAACAAAAGGTCAGAACGAGGTTGAAGTTCATAGCCTACTAGATTTAGGGAGCACAACCTGTTTGATATCGTCCGATAGATTAAAGGAAATAGAAAGAGAAGCTAGTATTATAGTTCAAGGGATTGGAACTCAGATGATCCACCCCATAGGAGAAGTTGATCTACTTCTAAGACTACACCAACAGTATTACCCAGTTACCTTTTTAGTGTGTAAAACGGGAAGCACTGGAGCTTGGAATGGAATTTTATTAGGTACAAGTCTTTTAGCTAACTTACCTATAACAATAGACCTTTCTTCATCGCATTTAAATCTTAAAGAAGAGGATAATGAAATAAAGTTAAAATCTTTGCCAAGTTAGGGAAGCTTCTTTCTAGAAAACAGGAGAAAAGAAATAACTAGAAAGGACAGAATGATTAATAAATCATAGAAAAGATTCATAGGATAATTCCAAAAGGAATGCATAAGTATTAAATTAAACAATTACAGTTATTAATTGTTAACCAGTAATTAATAGAGGCTCAATTGAAAAGCCTACACAGAGATTAATTAATAAAGGCTCCATTCTTGAAAAGCCTACAAAGAGAGTTATTACTAAAGGCTCATTGGAAAAGCCTACAAAGAGAATTATTAATAAAGGCTCATTGGAAAAGCCTACAAAGAGAATAATTAATAAAGGTTCATTGAAGAAGCCTACAAAGATAGAAATAAATAAGAATAATGTTGTTCATCAAGAGAACAAAGAAAATTCACAACTTCCTCCAGTAGAGGAAGGACCTTTAATAGCAGACGAAGAAATAGAAGTTCAATTGTTATTAATAGAAGAAACAATGGCACCTGCTCAATCTTATGGTTATTTGAAAGTCAGACCTGAGAGTAAAGAAGATTTGAAACTGGAAAAGAAGTGTTTAATAACACCTGCTTTTTCCTTAGGGCCATTATATTTTGCAAACTCTGTATGCCCAGTTAGAAACAATGAAGTTATTTTGAGTTATATTAATCTAAGTGACAAACCTTTTTATTTAAAGAGAAATAAAAACATAGGGAAATGTCATCCTATTTTAAAGATTAATGAAAAAGAATATTTTAATAAAACTGCTATTGCTACAGAGAATAAGCAGATAGGATCTACTTGTATAGTAACCTGCTCAGAAAATTTATCAGATAAACAGTTGAAAAATGCATACAGAGAGATTATAACAGATAATTTGAGTAAAGAAGAAGCAGATGTTTCTATTTTACAGAAACCTGAGCATTTAGAAGAACTTCCTGGATTTGTTAATGAATACAAGGACGATTATTGCTCTAGCATGATGATGCAGTTCCTGTTGTGTCCCATATACAGAAGTATTGAAATTAGAACTTACCCAGATGCTCCAAAAATTCATTTTTAGAAACAAGTATTCGTCTCCCACGATCCGCTATTTGGAAGATCAAGATAATTTTTACGATTGCAGCTTAAAAGAAAGGATATATTAGCCTTGCTATTCGCCACTAGTTCACCTCTACTGTGGTGGCCAAGAGAATTTCAAACCAAAACCAAGGGTCTGTATAGACTATCGGTCTGAACTCTTTCAGCGTCCCAGATGTGTACCCATTGCCCTCGATTGACGAGATATTTTCGTCCCTAGGAGGTAGTACAATTTTTACTAGTTGTGATTTAATAGACGCTTACCATTCCCTCGAAGTCGAGGAGGAAACACAGAAATTAATGGCTTTCCGTACAAGGAAAGGATTATTCTGCCCAACCAGATTATTATTTGGGCACCGCAATGCCCCAAGTACCTATGCTAGGACAATGCAAGTCGCGTTGAACCATTTATTAGGACCTATTGCCCAAGTGTATTTAGATGATGTCTTAATCATGGGTAAAAATAAGGCAGAACATTTTGAAAACTTAAAGAAAGTTTTTACTGCGTTTAGAGAAAACAAATTAAGAGTTAAATTGACCAAATGTCATTTTCTACAAACTTCAGTATTGTACTTAGGATTTAAAATAGGAAGAGACGGAATTTCACCAGATCCAGCGAAGATAGAATCGATGAAGAGTTTCGTCCCTCCAACAAGTGTTAAAGAAACACAATCCTTATTAGGATTTTTCTCGTATTTTCGCTTTTTAATTAGTGACTTTGCACTAATTGCGAAACCATTATATAACTTAATAAAAAAGAATGTTAAGTTTGAGTGGAAGGAAGAACACCAAAAGGCATTTGAGCTCTTAAAAGAGAAACTTGTGGTGCAACCTCAGTTAACTTTTCCAGACTATTCCAAGCCATTTTTTATAGGTACAGATGCCTGTGACTACGGAATAGGAGGAGTTCTTTACCAAATGTCGGACGATGGCAAAGAAAAGCCATTATCGTTCGTTTCAAGAGTGTTAAGAGGCAGTGAACTAAACTATGATATTATAGAAAAGGAATGTTTAGCTGTTGTCTTTTCACTACAGAAGTTTAAAAATACGGTGTTTGGTTACCCCATCACTATATTAACTGATAACCAACCTCTCTGCTTTATCTTCCGCAATAAGCAGCAGACTGGGAGGTTGGCCCGATGGAATTTATTTGTTAATAGTTTTTCACCAACTATTAAGTATAAGACAGGAAAGACTAATATACCGCCAGATTATTTGAGTAGGCATCCAGCAAAAGCTCCAAACGTTTATTTCTTTAAAGGAGAAAAGAAACCGATGCTACCAAGAAAAGATTTTATTTTAACGAAAGAAACTTTTAATAGGGAACAAGAGAATTGCCCTAGATTAAAAGAATTAGTTAAGTGGGCTAAAGAAAACCCCAAGACTTATCCACACATTTTCCATAAGAAAGTGCTGTACTATGCAACTAGAAAGGAACCTTATGTAATACAAGTACCAGATAGCATGATCTACTCAGTTATAGATCAGTGCCATTCTTCACTTGGAAGTGGGCATGGAGGACAGCAAAGGACTGAAAAACGAGTTAGAGAAAGATACGTTTTTCCTCATCTAAGTAAGTTAGTAAAGGAGTACTGTTCTCAGTGCGTGTCTTGTGCTAAGGTTAAAGGTCCTAGACCTCCAAAAGCAGAAATCAACAGATGGCCTCTTCCTTATACTCCGTTTTCTAGAGTACATGTGGATAGTATAGGAAAACTTCCCACATGTTCAATTTCAGGAGCCAAACACATTCTCGTCTTCAGAGATGTTTTGACTCGATATTGCGAATTAGTCGCCTGTAAGTCAAGAACAAGCCAAGAATTTGCTCAAGCTTTACAAGAAAGAGTAATATGTCGGCATTCGAGCCCAGAAATTTTAGCTTCTGATAATGCCCCAGAATTTACGTCAGCTGCCTTCAAAGAGCTATGTAAAGCTTGGAGGATAAAAAAAGTTAATATTCTGCCCTACAAACCAAGTCAAAATGGTGTAGTAGAAAGATTGAATGCAGATATTGAAAATTTCCTCCGTCATTTTGTAAAAGACAATCACAGAGATTGGTCAAAATACTTATCTTTTGCTCAAATAGCAATTAATACATCGTATAATAGATCAATTGGATCTTCTCCACATTTCGTCCTGCATGGATATATAAAGAGACTTCCCTACGAGATGCCTGATTATGTCTCTCCATTTACAAATAAATCGGAAAATAGAAAATTCATTTCAGATGAGGTAGATGTCGTAGTGGAAAGAATGGAAGCAATAAGAGACTTAGCAAGAGAAAGTCTAGAAAAGGAAACAATTAAAGCTATGGAACAGCAGCACAAATTTATGATAACACAAAGAGAAATGAAAGTGGGGCGATTATGTTTTTGTAAATGCTGTAAAGAAACCAGAACAAAGTTCTAAATTGAACAAAAGATTTGAAGGACCTTTTATTGTGAATCAAATAAAAGAGCCAAATAAGCTTATGCTTTCGTGTTTAAATTCAACGAAATTATTTCCGGTTCACCGGGATAATGTAAAAATAATTCCAGTAGAAAAGATTACAGAATCTCATTTTTCTTTTGATAATGATGAAATTTGGAATCCAGATGCAATTCAAGAAACATTGGATTCCCCGAAAGTTACAACAGAAAGAACAAGTATGGAACCTGAAGAAGTAGATCGACAGATAGATGATCAAGAATCTCCAACCACTTCTTCGTGGATTCCCCCTAATTTTTATGATGAACAAAATGTTATACCTGAGGATTCAACACCAGAACAAAAGAATCCTGTAGAAGAAACACAAACTTCTTGTAACCAAAGAATACCTGATACTCCTCAAGGAAGTAGATTGATTAATTCTACTCCCCAAACAAGAACTCAAGTAAGAGGATATAGACCATCTCTATCACCAATCAGACAAGAGGATTCATATATTTCGGATAGTTCTGAACATGAGGAACAGCCTGTCATTGCAGAAGTACAAGAGGATGCTTTGGTAACACCACTTGCAGATGGAACTGTAGGGGATAATGTGCCAAGTTCTGAAGCACTTCCCAAAGATGATGAGGTAACACCTCCAGAAGATTTTATGGATTTATCAACATCTGAAGGCACAAGAGATGATAGAAAAGAAGATCCGTCGTATAGACCTCACCAGCAATTCAGAGGTCCGAGGGATGTGGAACGAAGAGTTACAAGAAGTCAAACAAGACAAAAAGAGCATGAATCTCTTCAATCTCTACCACCAAGAACGGAAGAAGCAACAAAGGTGTCATCTGAAACAGAATTACAGAGACCTCCAGTTGTTTTGCCATTAGAGATGACTAGAAGAGGAAATAGACTC
>JABUQX010024563.1:37500-52771 GCA_015478945.1 Trachelipus rathkii | reverse complement strand
AGAAGAAAAGAAGGTGAAGTCCTTAGACGCCGAGCTCTTCACTAGTATATATTGTAATGAGGTTATATATGATGCATAAGTTTCCAACGTGTTTCACAGGAGAAGCTAGTACAGTCAAAAAAAAAAAAAAAAAATGAGGCTGGGTTTGCTAACATATATACCTGTATCGCCATTACTATAGAACTGTGTAGAAGTAAAGTATTAATATATATAATATATACTAATATATATAATTAATATAATTATTAATATATCTATATATATATTATATATATATATATATTTATATAATATTATTATATTATATATTATATAAATATTATATATTAATATAATATATATACAATTAATATATATATGATATATAATATATTATTATTATATATTATATTATATACTATATATAATTAATATATAAATATAATATATACATAAATTATATAATTTATTATATATTATATTATATATATATATAATTTATTAATATATGAAATTATATATATATATATATTAATATATATAATTATATATATAATATAGTATTTTTTATATAATATATTAATTATATATATTATATATATATATATATATATAATATATATATATATACTATATATATATATAAGTATATATATTTTATATATTATATATAAATATTAAATTATATATTTAATTATATATATATATATATATTATATTAAATAATTTATTATATATAATATATATTAATATATATATTATATAGTAGTTTTATGGATATATATAGGTATATATATAATAATATATAATTATAATATTATAATATATTATATTATAATAAATTAATAATATATAATATTAAATATTATATATATATATAATATTATATATATATATATATATAATAATATATATATATATATATATATATTTTAATATTATATATATGTATTATATATATATATATATTATATAATTATATATATATTAATATATATAATTATATATTATTATATATATAAATTTATTATATTATATATTATACATATTAATTATATTATTCAATTTAATTATATTTACAATGATTATTATAATATATATTATATATATTTATTATATCTCTAGCGTGTTGTATTTTTAGATACTTATACATAAAAAAAAATTTTAAAAAGATTAATTATGTACATATATATAGCTTATTATTAAAGTATTATTTATACATCTATATAATATAATTATTTTCCGTAAATATATATTTTATATTAATATAAATAAATAATATAAGAATAATAAATTTATATTTTATTAAACATCTACTTATATTATTAGATATATGTTTAATCCAATTTTAATATTAGTATTAATAATATTAATATATAAATTATTAATATTAATAAATATATATATATTTATATAATATATATATATATATTATAATATATTAATATTATTAGATATTATATATATTATATATTATATAATATATATATATATAAATATATATAATTAATATTAATATAATATTATTATAATATTATAATATTAATATTTATATATATATTATAATTAATTTATATATATATATATATATACTTTATATATATTATATATATTATATAATATATATATATCGTCATTTAGTAAAAGGTAATAAAGTAACCTTACATATATATATAAGGGTAGGGCTTACTTGTGAATACAATGATTTTGAAACCTATAATATTTATGGTTTTTGAGTTATTTACTTTTAAAATATATAAAGTTAACAATAGAATAACTACCAAGCTTGCTATACAACAAATCTAGTATCAAGTTTTCCAATATAAGTGAATGAGGCTTAGTTATTAATATTAGGCACACGTTCGTGCATTAGCAAATACTATTGCTTTCCGGATTCTATCTTTAGGATTGTATTAAAAAATAATTGGGAAATATCGGAACTATATAACACAATATCTGATCTCGTTATGTAATATACAATTTAGTAGCTGACCGAGTCTTGAGACAAACATTTTGCTGTATTATAAACTTATATGCAGGATGAATTATGATATACTCTGATACATCTCCCTTAGAGTTGTAACATAAAAACAACATATTTCTCTTTTTATGATAATTATACACAAAACTCAACTAAAATCGCATAAGGAATTATATAATAAATCTAAGTATATTTATTAGTATCTAATAACATGAGATTTGGTTATGAACAATAAAAACCAGTGAATAATTATCTGTAACACATAGGTACAATTTTTTATTAAAAACACCCAAAGTTAATTCTAGACATAATTAGCACACATAAAAAAACAAATTTACATTACAGAACAGCTATATCATCGATTATGTGAGGATCGCTTCTTGATCGTTAGTCAGCACTCTGTAAAATAGATTCTACAAGGAAATTAAAATGTTATTAAGTACAATAAAACAGTAGGGACAAATAATTAAACATTTTAGAAAACACTATATATTAAACACTTAAATGACTGATAGAAGACACGAACAGGTTACATTAGCCTCTAAAATCTTATTATAATACCGCTCTTGCCTTTATTGTATATGTATCTTATTATTCTATTTTAGACGTAAAATAATTATAAATCAGTTAAAGAAAACGGAAATGCTGGAAAAAACTAGTGCTGACTCCGCAACAATTTTAATAATATATTTCATAAGAATATTCTTTTTACTTTACAGATTTATATTATCTAAAACTGGTGTTTCTTTTATAATTCAACTGTATAAAAATTTTCTATATAATACCATAATTATTATTATTTGTTATTCTACTAAGGGCAATGCCTATATATATTAGGTTTCAATAAGTTATAGATGTGTAATATGGTAGATATTATTTAGTTTTATTTATATTTTATATTAGACTATATTAAATTACATAATTATAATTGCAATAATTATTATTAAAAATTATCTTGCTGAGAAACTATTAAAAATCCTATCATAAAGAATAGAGAAGAGATCTAGGTATTCAGAAATTGATATTAAAAATTAAATAGGAAATAACTGGGACTAAGATTTTATACAACAAATAATAAATAATTTTAACCAGTACAACTGAACCGGCTTAAATTTAATCTGGAAATTTAAATTAATCTGCACCGGTTTAAATTAATCTGGAAATTTAAATTAATCTGCACCGGTTTAAATTAATCTGGAAATTTAAATTAATTTGCACCTGTTTAAATTAATTTGGAAATTTAAATTAACCTGCACCTGTTTAAATTAATATGGAATTTTAAATTAATCTGCACCGGTTTAAATTAGACTGAACAAATAAAAATAATTTTAACCAGACAACTGAACCGGCTTAAATTAATCTAGAAATTTAAATTTATCTGCACCGGTTTAAATTAATCTGGAAATTTAAATTAATTTGCACCGGTTTAAATTAATCTGGAAATTTAAATTAATCTGCACCGGTTTAAATTAATCTGGAAATTTAAATTAATTTGCACCTGTTTAAATTAATTTGGAAATCCGGAGTAACCTGCACCAGTTCCCATTAATAGGAAACTTTCAATTAATCTGCAAAATAATTTTAACCAGACAACTGAACCGGCTTAAATTAATCTAGAAATTTAAATTAATCTGCACCGGTTTAAATTAGACTGAAAATTTAAATTAATTTGTACCGGTTTAAATTAATCTTGCAATTTAAATTTGCACCGGTTTAAATTAATTTGGAATTTTATATTAATCTGCACCGGTTTAAATTAATCTGGAAGTTTAAATTAATCTGCACCGGTTTAAATTAATCTGAAAATTTAAATTAATCTGCACCGGTTTAAATAAGTTAATCTGATAACATATAAGTTAATTTTACTTCCTGCTTGATTAATTAATCTGATAAATAGAATTACCCTTCTAAATTTTATAAATTTTTTCATTATGTAGTTTATATTTTTTTTGAGAAAGAAAGATAACTAAAGTCAACAATTATATTATGATAATGTTAATCTATTGAAATTTATATGTTGTGATTTAAAATATTTTATCAATAAACGTATGTGTAATGACTTTGATTGCTATTGTCAAGTAAATATTATTTTATAGTTAACTTATATTAATTATTTTTTTTTTATGTTTGTAGAAATTTTAATTAGAATAAAATTATTAATAAAGAGATTAAGAATATAATAAAAATATGTATAAATAATTATCGATCAATCAGAAAATATAATTAAAATTCCTTTTGTACGTTTAGTTTGTCCTTTCAATTTCATATATCAGTAGATTATAATTTAAAATTGAAAAATATAATTTTTATAAAATGACGAAATTAAATATTAATAATAATATTTTAAAAATTCTCAACCTTTTACGGGACATTTTTTTTTAATTGGAACTATACATATATATTTATTATAATATTTATAATATATATATTTATATATATATATAATCTATAAGTTTATTATTATATATATATAATATTATATATAATTATATAGTTAATATATAATATATATAATATTAATATATAATTATATTAATTATATATATTTAATATATATTTAATATATATATATATATTATATATATATATATAATATATATTAATATTTATTAATATATATATAATATATATATATTATAATTAATTATAATATATATATATTATTATTATATATATTAATTAATTTAGTATTATATTATTTATATATTATATATATATATATACTTAGTAAATATAAAAATTAATATTAGGTATGTTAAATTAACACGTGATATATATATATTAATTTTATTAAATTGAATTAAACATTATATTGTATTATACATACTAACCTTTTTTATATAGTGTTTATTCTATACTATCACAATATTATTTATTATTGTATATATATATATATACCGTTAACATTAATTAAAGGAAAATTGAGGATATAACAGGAGCGTTGAACGAAACTACAATGGTGTGAGGTTTGCGTGCTCTCCGCACATACACGTAATAAAAATGTTTTAATTTAATAAGGTACGCCAGCGGTCGGCTAACCCCTATTTCACAATTTTTCATAATTTGGGTGTATACCTTGTAGCACGTCTAATCTCGGTTTCCACTAGTAAAAGTATGTTCCATTTTTCATATTATTTATATATTATTCTTTATTTGCATTTTTTGAAATATTGATTCAACATACAAAAAATATTTAATGTATAAAATAATATTTGATAATGATAATGAATATAAATATTACTTTCAAAGTGATCAAAAGCTTAAAAGAAAAAGACAAAATAAAAAAAAAAAAAAAAAAAAAAAAAAAAAAAAAAGGTGCACAATGTATCCGGATATATATTTAAGATAGGATTGTTAGAGCGGGTGGATTAACTGCTACGAGTAATATATAAGAAAAAAATTTCAATTCGTAATGCGTATGACATACGGAGATGCACACTGAGAGCCATATCCCTTAGAGCCGCACGCTCGCGCTGGACTTGAATAAATATTAATATAATATATATATATATATATAATATATCTACTACACAATAAATTATATTTATTATATATATATATTAATATATATAATATTATATAATAATTATATATAATATTAATATATATAATAATTAATATATTAATAATATATTATATATATAATCTATATAAATATATATATATATATAATATTAATATATTATATATATAAATTTATTATATTAATATATTAAGATAATATTATATATATATAAATATTATTAAAAATTAATATAAAGAGTCAAAATGTACATAATAATGTTAAATTTATTTAAAATGTTATATATAAATAAATATTTATATATACTTTATTATTATATATTAATATGTTATATATATATATTATATATATTATATTTATATTATATATATATTAATATATAATATATATATTATATTTCTTAATATATATTATTAAATATTATATATAAATATATATTATATTTATAATATATATTATTATATATATATATAATATAATTTATATATAATAATATATAATATATTATTAATAAATTATTTATAATATTATATATATATATATATTAAAATAATATATAAATATATATCATATATATAATATTTTTATTATATATATATATTAATATATTATATATTATATATTTATATATATATATATATTTAATTAATTAATATATATATATATATATATAATATAATATATAATATATATTTTAATATATTAATATACTATTAATATTAATATTTAATATATAACGCAACTTGATGAATATTAAAAATTGCTTATCAGAATAAATCACATTATGTTAAATTTTATATGATTAAATTTTGTGGATTATATTTATATAAATAAAGCTGCAAACTTGAAAGAAGCGAACATTGTAAGAGGGTAAATTATCAATTGTATCTTTGATAGAAAATCTCTTAATAATATTAAATATGGAAACTCGAAAAAAAAAATTCCACCATCATTCATCAGTGAATTTAGTAAAGCCTCTTAAAGTATCTGAAGGTAAGTTCTTTACTTTCATATCCATTAATAATTCTAAATAGCTTATAATTTTCGTTTTCTAAACTCTTGGTATTAACTTCTCCCCCTATACACAATTATATATAATATATAATTATTATAATATATTATATATATATATTATTTTTTATATATATTATATACGAGTATGTCTTTACCTTACAGCGGTATCGGAGTTCACTCAGTTCCGGAGTAAGATAACCGAGCATCTCTTCGTACTTAGTTGTGGAAAGAAGTTCTGCAAGTACAAATACTACTTTTTTTATATATAATATATATATAATAGAAAAGAATAAATATATATTGGAAAAAAGTCTCATAAAATCTTTTCCAAATGGAATCTGTTATTAAAGAATAAACATTACTGTATAATATAATCTATTAATATATTCTATATTCTTATATATATATAATATATATTTAATTAATTAATAAATATATATATATATATTCATATAATATATTATATATATATTACTAGTTTATATTTTTTATAATATATATAATATATAATATTTATATATTAATATATATTTATATTAATATATTAATATACTATTATATATATATATATATATATATATATATATATATTATTTATTATATGTCTTTTACTGACTTTGACAAAAAGGGTATAATTTTTTTTTTATTTTAAATTAACATGGTGTCAAATATTTTATTATACCTCCTATCTTGTTCCTCTCATTGAGCAAAAAATATATGATGTGTACCTAAAATTTTATGAACATTTGATGATGTTTTTGACACCTCGCGCCAACCCAATTTAACATAGAGGAATATATACTGAATAAATCTTCATTATTCCACATACTATTAAATCATGAAAATTATATTTGTAGATTGGAAGAAAGTTTATTAAAAATAGAGAAAATAGTAAGTAATAGTAAACTAAAAATATATATAATAATTATATAATAAATTTAAATAATAAATATATATATAATAGATTAAATAATAATAATAAAATAATAATATAATATAATTACAATAATAATAATATAGTATTATATATAATATAATTTGTGAAATATAATAATAATACAATGAATATATATAAATAATAATAATACATAACTATACATTATTAAAAACTTTAAAATCTTAATTACAAAATTACAATCTAATGGTTATTTCACACGGTTTTCTATATGTATCCTGTGGTTTATGTAAAAGTTCTTGTTGATTTAGGTAGTGTAGGCTTAGACAGGGTGTATAATTCTACACAACGACCGTGTGCTAATAAAAGACCTGTTGTTTTGGTGGCTTTCATCATTGGTAACAATAACGTCTTTTCTCTGTATCAGAAAGACGCTTTTCTAATGAAATTCAGTATTTACAGTCGTTTCTGATCTTAGATCTATTCAAACCAGACCTTCAGGCATATAAAGCCGCCAATAATTGTATCCAACCTTCTTTGTAATTGGTGCATCTTTTTGTCGCAACTCTCAGTTAAAAGGTTACGCAGCCATCGCTAGAAATCGATCTCTTACTTTTAGATCGGTGTGAAATTATAGAACCAGATTTGCCCAATAATAGCGACTGATATATTGTTTTTGTTATATAACTGATATGGTAAGTAAATAATAGTGAAAAGTTTGGATTTTCCTATTTCCAAAAAACTCATGATGTGATTTGTAGGAATTCGGGAGGTGGCAACGTTCCGTAAGCAATTATTATGACCGTTTTGATAATGAGAGGAAAAAGTCTTTTTGAAAATAGAGTATAACTAACATGAACATTTTCAAGTTAAGTATACAGAGGTGCTTTCCATTGCTTTTAAGGACTTGACATTTGCAACCTTTGTAAATCAATGTATTTATTAATATAATTATTCCTTCCATTTAAGTCATGCCTTATAGTTTTGAGATGATCATTATAAAAGTCTATTGCATCGGCACTCACAATGAGATGAAAGATGAATACACCATTTCAAGGCACGGTAGAAGTTAGCTATTATAAATTTTGCCAATATTGCTTAGTTTTCCTTAGAATATAGTCACCTGGTCATTAATCCCCTGGTTGAGAACTGAAAGCCAACATTACTTTGCCCAGGAATAAAAATTGATTAGAGCAGATCCTAAATTATTGGAGTTGGGTAGTTTTGGGGGGTTAGGTAAAAATATGGAGTCACAATGTCCTGAGTTATTTCACTACCTAAAATGCATTCCTTCATTTTCAGAGTGCGTCTATACCGAGAAAGTCATCAACATCAACTTCAGCACACACTCCCAGATTAAGTTCGATTACAATAGAGGCAGCATAAAGTTTCTTTCATATTTGGAGTAAGAAAGTACTTCCTTTCAAATCGAGACTGTAATTAAGATTAGTATTCACACATGCGATGTTTGACAAACTTCTGATCTTTGAAATTTATTAGGGATCTTTAAATCAAGCCCTTCTGTTGTTTGATAAGTATGACTACAAATTGATATCTCTGATATGAATAAAAAGTCGGTGTTTTCACAGGACCTGGTAATTTGTTATGCATAACCAACATATTCTTATGTGACTGAATCGGTACTCTTTATCGTATAATGTGAATGTCGACAAGTCAAATAGATATAACCTTTTATTGGTCTATAGAGGTACACTTTTCTTATTCACAGTGATACAGCCATAAGCTACCACTTTCAATTACTACAAAGTTACTAGCTGTTAATGATTATCAAAAAACAAGGCGATCTTTCAAATTACCTGAAATGTCCAACTCAATTTGCGAGGTTAAATCGTTAGCATCTTTAGCTTATATGCTCTTCAACTGTTTCTGTATTATGTGATTATTTATGGTTATATCCCAAAGAACCTTGCCTCTTCAAAGTCTGGCATTAGGCCACAGATACGACAGAATCTCAGACTTAATCTTTCTTGTTTTTATACCTTATTTTGAAAGCTGAGAACCAGTTATTACCAATCTACCAATGTAGATTTTGTGAAATGTATTATATTGGTGCGTATATAAATGTAGGCCATAATTGATTTTAACTGAGATGAATTTTTTACCTTAACACTTCTTTAACATGCTTGATACATGTGTATTTTTAAATTGAGAATAGAGTTGCTGGCCCCAGCTTATACGATGTCATTTTTTATATATATATATATTAATATATATATTAATATATATATATATATATATATATATATTATTATATATATATAATATATATAATATATATATTAATATATAATATATATATATTATTATATATTAAATATATTATAATATATTATATAATAATTAATATGATATATATATATATAATATATTATAAATATATTATATATATAATATATATATATATATACAGATAATATATAATATAATATATATATATATTATTATATATATATATATAATAAATATATATATAATATATATATATATATTTATAGTATATTATATATATATATATATAAATATATATATTATATTTATATATATTATATATATTATATATATAATATTATTAATACTATTATATATATAATATATAATATATATATATATATATATATATATATAGTTTTGTTGCTTTCAACAGAATGTTAATATATATATATTATATATCTATTATAATATACTTTACAACTAAACTACAGTCCGCATTGAACATAAAACTATTTTTGAAGTGGGCGGGGGTCAAAACTTAACTTACAGTCCTGAAAATTTGCAAGCCATAATGTTTCGGTTATTGTAATAAAATGGCAGGGGTGCCAAAAAGTGAACTACCTCCGTAAAAATTTTTCCTCATTTTATTGAGTCGCAGCTGACGTAATCTAGGGAGATTATATTTTTTACAATTATTCACATAATATATAATTAATATGTTGATTTTATTCAGTATATGGTATATATAACAACTATACTTAACCTAACTAACTATATATATATATATATATATTATATAACTATATATATAATAAGTATTTTATAATATAAATATAAAAATACTAGGTTGCAACCAATAATTATAATTATTATAATACCATTGGCAACTATATATATATACGATACTGAATGCTGCAAAACAATTACATAAATAAACGACACTGATATTTATACATATATTTATATATATAACTCACATATATATTTTTTAAAGTATATATTATATTAAAATTATTAATAGCTTATTTGATTATTTTAACTATTCATTTATATAATATGTTATATATATACTATAATATATAATATTATATAATATACATATATGTATATACATATACAACTATAATGGGTATATATATTTTATTTTTATATATTTATAAGTAGGTAAATATAGTATATTATATTATATATTTAATTATATATATATATATATAATATAATAATTTAAAAATTAATTATATTAATATATATTAATATATATATATATATATTATATTATGTTAATATATTTTAATAAGTATATAATATATTATATATTTATATATATATATATATATAATATTAATATAATATTTAATATATTATATTATTATTAATATTATATATTTAATATATATCTTAATATATATATAGATTATATCCATATGGTAGGCTTTTCATTGGAAACTATCACCAAGCAAAATTATTAGATTAATTAAAATTTTTTGTAATTTTTCCCACTTTAACATGTATTTTTTTCTTTATTAACTTCAATAAGCATAAAAGATTAAAGTTATCAGTAGACTTCAAAATCGAGTTGTATATAAACGAATAAATTATCATTTTTAATAATCATTAAATTTAGATTTAAATTTAGATAAGTATTGTTATTCAGAATCCAACTAGAAATCTGTCTTTACTTAACCAAATAGCTTTCTCTATAACCTTATCTAGCTTTTTTTGAATGTAAAAAAGAAAATTATAGATATATATGAAAACTAACGTAAACTAATGTTGCTTTATAAAATTAATCGTACATTTGTCAATTTTTTATTAACAGCATTTGGCAGAATTGCTTCTAAAAATTTCAAACACATCGATTGATTTTAAAATAATATCAATTTTTTTGTTAAAATACTCTGTTAACTATTACTCAAAAAAGTACATATCTGTTTCAAGTGCTGTTGAAGGTTATATATGTGAGACTTGCCTGAGGCGTCAACTTTTATATATTCGAACGCTCCAATTATTTCAAAGAAGATGAAGCGCGTGGACAGTGTCGAGGAAATATACAAGAAAAAAAATAAAAATAAAAAATTTGTTTCCCCCACTTCATTGAAAATTTTTACTCTTTTTTCCACAAAAAATTTACAGGAGAAAGTAGAATCACTTAATCCGAAATGCTAACATTACTATAATATATGATTCTATGAGATAGTACGTACATCTATATCAGTCGTATTATTCATACATTATTAAGATTATTTGATTACTTTATACTTTATATATAGTACTTCATTATATATATATTATATATATATATATATATACATATTATATATATATATATATATATATAGTTGAACTTTTCCCACCTTATTAAAAGTTAACCGATTTATATCGAACGAGCGATGTTAATCGATTTTTATTTTTTTTTCAGGTTATTATTTCAAAGGCAATAAGTTACCTGTAGTACAAATAAGTTTTTTTTTTTTTTACACTAAAGGAATACCCAAGATTAAATAGCAAAAATGGAAAGAGTCAGGGTCTCATCGAGGCCTCAAGGGGGGACGACAGGGGGGGACTTCGTCCCCCTCTGTCTCCGTCGGCTCGAGCCCTTAATAAAATAAATGAAAAAAAAAAAATTAAAACAAAATTAACATGTGATAAAAATTAACATGAATATATATATATATACTGTGGCAACTTTTCCTCTTCTTCTATTGGAGTTTATAGTTAATACGTTCAGTGCATGGGTAGACGATTTAAGTGTTCAGAGTATTTCGATATCTGATATTTTTAATGTAACATCCTTTTAAAGGGAAAGTGCCTATATATTTATATATACTATATATATATATATATATTATATAATATTATATATAATATATATATATAAATATATATATTATATATATATATATATATATATATAATATATATATATATATATATATAATATATTATATATATAATATATACTATATATTACATATATATATATATATATATATATATATATATATATATATACTATATATATATATAGTATATATATATATACTATATATATATATATATATATATATATATATATATATATATATATATATATATATATATATATATATAAGGGACCGGATTTATGTTCTCTGCCGCCACTGGGCTAAAAATTTCTCTTGTCCTCCCTCCTTATTCCCTCTATGAGATGAAAAATTATGTTTTAAGGGCAAAAATTGTGAAATTTTGAAAGTTTTTCACTTACTTTTAGACTTAGTTCTCCTAGGGCGAAGATATGGGAAAGTTTTTTTTCCAGGTTTTATTTAGTGTTTAAGTGTTTTATTTAATCTTATGTTAGATTTAATTATTTTAGATTAGAAATTGAATATTTTTATGAAGTGCACTTGAGTAGGTACAGTCCATTTTCTACTAAATCTTTCTCTCCTCAAAAACCGTGATTGGGTCTGTCTTTTTATCGCACCATTCAGGCTAGAGATAGTGCAGATGGAGAATGGAAAATTTCTCATTCTCCTATCACTGTTGCTAATTTTCATTCAGGGTCTGAATTGTTGCAGGAATATTATTCGACGAGGAAAAGGGTATTTTCCCCAAGGGGAAGAGCGCTGACTTCTTTGATTATCCTACTGACAACTTTTTTTCTTTTAGCCTCTTGCCAAGAAAGAATTGTCAACCCAATCCCTTGCAGCTTCTATGAATCTGTCTTTCCTATTCTTATTTATTATATAATAGTTTGATTGCTAATGATTCGTCTGAAAAGGCTATTTAATCACCTTTGTCTTATTTCCTTTAATTCAACCCTGGACGGCTCAGGGAATCCTTCTTCTACTTGCTCTCCTTTAAGATGTCTCATGCCGTTACCTGTTATTACATTTGAATGAGTGCATGAGCTCTTGAAATCTATGAATGTTAGGAAAGTAAGTTATCCCTTTGGCATTTAGTCCAGAATTTTGATGGAATGTGCTTCCGAACTGGCGGAATCGATTCCTCATACCTTAAATCATTGGAATCTATATCATACTCGACCCTATCAGCTCAAAAAAAAGGCTAGAAGGGCTAGAAGATTGAACACCGCAGAATCGGTGCCGGAGCCGCACCAACTTTCTTACCACAGTGATGGAGCATTCATATATCCAACCTATTCCGAAGAGGGGTAGCCGATCTGCACCCTCTAACTATCACCCTAAAGTTCTCACACGTATTCAATCTAAGATTTTTGAAACCATACTCAAATCTAATTTCTTGAATCTTTTGGAATTCCATTAACTTCTTTCCAATCATCAGTATGACATTCGATGTTCGAAGCCATCTGGAGATATACCTTCATTTCTCACTGATTTAAGGTCTTCTGCCTTTAGGGACTACGAAAAGTCTTACGTGGTATGGTTTAACATATCCAATGCTTTTGACTATTTATGGCAGGCGTCTCTGTTCTCCAAGGTACCCTTCCCTGGGTTTCCGTTTTCACTTTGTTTACTTTTCTTTAAAATGGCTCTATATCAGTCGCTGTTGATGTGGTGACTTCCTTTCCCATATATATATATATATATATATATATTATATATATATATATATATATATATATATATATATATATATATATATATATATATATATATATATATTAATATATATATATAATTATATATATATATATTTATATATTATATATATAAAATAACCTATGCAGATGACATCACCATAGCCACCACACACCAGAACCTAAATACAGCAACAAACCTGACACAACAATACATCAACCACATCCAAACATGTCTAACAGAAAACAGAATGTCAGCCTCACCAAATAAATACTCAATCACTCTAATCACCGCTGACCGTCACCTTGGTGCCACAAACACCCACTAGTCTACACTAAACAACATAGCCATACCCTTTAACAAAACTCCCAAAATCCTCGGAGTAACACTTTACACACATCTCATCTACACATAACACATAGACAACATAATCTCATCCGCAAAAAAGAAACTGAGCATATTAAAAACAATCGCTGGCACAGACTTCACAAACAAAGAAAACAGAATGTCAGTCTCACCAAATAAATGCTCAATCACTCTAATCACAATGCATGTAGAAGTGGGTACTCTTTCCGCATCCTGTAAAACATAGGAAATTGAATGTATTTTATCCATTCAATTTTTGATAACTGAACACTTACAAGCCAAGCAAATATTCCGTTTATATTGAAAGGGGCGCATTACCGACAATATGCAATATTCGCATTCGCATATTTTAAGAAACTTTATTCGCATTAACAGTCGCATTCTAGAATATTAGAAAAAATATATTCTCATATATACTCTTCACTTTTGCGAATATGAAAAAACTTTGTATAATATATATATATATATATATATATATATATATATATATTATATAATATATATATTATATATATATATATGATATATATATATATATATATATATATATATATATATATATGATATATTTATAATATATATTATATATATATATGGCCAGCATCCCGAAAAGTTCAGGCATGTAACTGGAAAACTATAACATCTACAGGAAAATAAATAACATTTTTGATTTCAGGAAGTTATTTCATTGAAGAAACTTAAAAAAAATTAATTTATTGCTAATATTTATTAAATAACTCAAC